>JAADXE010000436.1:0-25360 GCA_023337545.1 Pythium coloratum | reverse complement strand
GAGGCGATGGACATCCTGTACAGGAGTCGCGCCGGCGCGGCGACCTCCTCTGCTGTGCTGTTGCTGTTGCTGGTGGTAATCCACTGTGACTCGTGCTGGTTGTTGCGTGGCTCTGCCTTGACGACGACTCGTAGAGAAGTCGGTATCGGAGCTGGCGGTGGAGGGGAAGCAGGAGGAGGAGGAGGGGACGCTGGCGGCCCGGCGATCACGGCGGCTGGAGACGCGACGCTCATCTCTTCCTGATGGTGACGGGGTGCTGGCTGCGTGGCGGTCTGGCTGTCTGGAGGCTGAGAGCTGGAGACTGAAGGCTGGACGCGAAACTGGAAATGCGAATGAAATGGCCGCCGCCGGCCTGGCGACAGGCCAACAGCCCCATCCAAAAGCTCACCATTTCGATGGACCATCACTCCCATTCCTCCTCCGATGGTTAACTTTGTGGAGACAGAGAGCTGGTTCAATCAGACGATAAACCTTGATCGGTGTGAGGTTTTATCCTGACCGAAATGGCTACATTTGGATGATTTTTATCCAGTGAGCGGAGTAGTTGAAGCCATGTTTTCAACCAATCAGAAGGCGTCAGAAGTGATCTCAGCGAGTCAGTTGCTCCAGATTGAGACGTGGAGAAAATATTTGGAGTCCAGTGTCGCAGTCCAGGACGGATCCCCTCAACGGATTCAGTGCAAGTGATGGAATGCACCCGCAACTTGTCGAATGGGCAGCGTGGTGCCAGTGAAAATCAGGAGCTGTTTTAGTCTAACTCGGCGCAAGGGGACTGTACTGTATCCAGTACCGCCACATCGTTAGCCTCTTCACAGCATTGACCACAACACGCTCAGAACTTGCAAGTGGACAACAACAATCCAAGTGTATCGGCTCGCACGCCATTGTAGCCTTGTTCGAACACTCGTGCTGCCAATGAGAGCCATCAGTTCTGTGGATGATCAAAATGAACAATGCAAATCCCTGCTGTTGAGGCACGAACCTGGAATTTACGTTGCCTAACTTCTGATCACATCAGAAATAATCAGATACTCAGATCGTAGATGGCCTCTTTATGCAGCAGTGGCAAATCTACCAGTGCCCCGACACATTTTTCCTCCCCTATGCAGAGCAACTGAACCACCAAAATGCAAGTGCTCTTATAGACTCTATTCTTCCATCTCGACCAACTGTTGTGGGCTCTGGGCCAACGCCTCGTAGTGAATACCACTACCACACCGCCTTGTGAACAGCCCATCGACGAAGGGTCTAAATTTGAATCTGCGTTGTTGTCTTCAGGATACGGTACCTAAATTTGCGACAGCCCTTTATTCAGGCAGCTCGCAGTACGTTTCTCCTGCTGTTCTCGAAATTGGTCGCTGTCTTTTTTTCCCCCATTCCCTCTCCCCCCTTCGCTCCCATCACCTTCCTCCGTTCATTTTCATCCAATCAATTTCTAAATCCCATCTATATCAACCAATCATAAGCATTCTGTGTCGTCAGCTATCCTAAATCAGTGTATGACCGTGGGTCGCACTCTTCCTCCTTTTGTGTGTGTGTGTGTGTCGTTCAGACTCGAAGAGCTCATCATCGTCATTGGGGTTGCTGGACGCGGCCAGGGACACCAATTAGTCAGGCGACCTCCGAGCGAGAAGAACTCCACGCACAGCGGCGTCTCTCTCGACGCGTGCGCGAGTAGACCCCCACAGCCGCGTAGAGCTGCCCTTCTTCTCTCTGTTCCTGGCGTTCCCATAGAAAATGGCCATGATCTACCGCCGCAATCCACACCGCCTCACGACCACGATCCCGCTCAACGATGCGCTGCGCCAGAGCCAATTGGAGCCAGATAACAACGCCAAGGACGACGCCGGCGACACGCACGACGAAGACGACGACGGCGACACGCTGCCGTCCTCGTCGTCGCCCTCTCCGTCAGCGGCGTCGTCCTCGTCCAGTTCGACTTCTTCCAGTGCCGCTTCGCGTCCTCGACGGCTACTAGTACGAGGCCTCCAATGTCTACGCGGACGCAAGACCAAGACCAAGACAGCAACAGGCAGCGCGTTGAACCTGTCGCTCCACGTCTCCACACACCAGGGCCTGAGCTTCCGCGTGTGCCAGATCCTGTGGCTCGCGCTGCTCGTGTATGCGTTCTTCGGACTGCCCGTGCTGGGCCGCATCCTCAACTTCTGCCGTTATTTCCACCGGTTTACAGGCGTAAGCATCGTCACAGGACTCGTCGTAGGGTTCTTCCAGGACGTCGCGATCTTTGTCCAGGCCTCGACAGTCATCGTGCTCATCAAGGCACTGTTCCAGCCCGTTTCTCTCCAGCGCCGCCTTTCTTCGAATGCGGCATCGGCGTCGTCGTCGACAACACTAGGCGGCGCTCCATCGGCATCGTCACTGGGTGTCGGCGGCGCGTCACTGCTGGGCGTAGGCACTGGCACGACCATGGCTGCGACGCTGGCCCAGGAACGGTATCCTCACTCGGCCTACGGTGGTGCCCGTTACATGAATCTGCCAGTGTACGTTCCAGTGCGAGCCAATGAGTACGAGGCCCACGCGTCCTCGTCGTCGACGGCCGAGAGCGACCCGCTGGACCCGATGCTGCCGAGCCAAGTCCAGTTCGGCGCCAAGCACCTCACGCTCGTGGCCAGCAGCAGCTCGACCGTGACGTCGTTCCCGTGGTCGCTGTCTTCCTCGACCAGCAGCATGTCTCCGACCGCCATAGCGTTGGCCAAGCTGCGCAACTTCAGCGTGAACGTGCTCGTGCTGCTGCTCGTCAAGGTCGTGCTCATCCTCGCGACCATCGCGAGCGTCGCCGACTTTTGTCTCCAGATCACTATGCACCCGCGACTCAACCGAGCTTTTGTCGAGATCTTTTTCAACTACATGGCCCAGTTCACTGCCAGCCTCACGGACGAAGAAGTGCTCACGCCCGCGGTCGTGTTCACGTGGACGACGTACATGATGCTCATGGCCACGCTCACCTTTGGCTTCTACACTGAGCGTCTGCCGTTCCTGCCCGACGTACTCAGCTGGTCGTCGTCGTCCTCCTCATCGTCCGGATCGAGCTGGTCCAATAGCATTTGGTGCTGCTGCCTCGCGCCGATGAAGCGAGTCGGCGCCGCGTGTTCGGCGATCGTGAGGAGAAGGCGTGGGTATTACCGCAAGGACTCGTCGCTGCCGCCTCCGTCGTCGTCTACGCGTGATATCGAGTCCGGCCGATCTGTCAAAGGTGCCACAGGCTTCTTCAATACGTGGCTTTTCCGCAAGCAGACCCGGAGGAAAGACTCGGATATCATCATCCTGAGCGAGAACACCATGAACCTCTCAGCACCATCCGCGGTCACGTCGCGCAGCAGCTCACAGCGACGTCGCCGCAACAGTAGCGTCGGCCACAGCCACGGAATTCTCGGCTTCCACGGCGCGAGTTTCAGCAATGGCTTTGGCTTGTTTGGAGGCAGCGGCTCCCACGCGTTCGGTGGCAATGGCCACTCGGCGACGTGGTTGAAGCCCAAGACACCGCTTGGCATCGTGCTCCACTGCATCGTTGTGAGCGTGTTCGTGTCGCTTGGTGCGTTGTGCGCATCGCTGATCGTCCACACGTCGACGGGCGCGATGAGTGGCACGGGCAAGCACCACGGATACCTCGTCGGCGTGGACGTGCAGCTCATGGCGAACCCGATGTTCTCGCTGCAGACGGAGAACTTCTTCACTCGCAAGAGCCGCATCGGCGCCGACCACATCAACTGCTCGGCTGCATCCCACACGCTGCTGCAGACGCTGGGCAAGAGCGAAGTGTACGACACGACCAACATGGGCAACGATGACTCGTGTGCGCTGCTGTGGCGCAAGACAACTGCGTACCAGGGCGAGACGCTGTGGGACATCAACTGGAACGTGACCGCGCCCGAAGATGAAGGCACGCCGACTCCAGTGACTTCCACAGGCGATACGGCGTCGACGCCAGAGGCAGCCGAGCCTGCCAAGCGCAACGCCTCAACGAAACCCGGCCCGCGTCCTCCGAACATCATCGTGATCAACATGGAATCGTGGCGGTATCTCGACGTCGGTGTGCTTGGTGGAGCCAACAAGAAGGCCAAGTACGGCAAGACAGCGACGCCCAACTTCGACCGGTTGAGCAAGGAAGGCGTGCTGTATCGCAAACACTACACACAGTGTGTCCAGACCACGCGTACGTTACTAACGACGTTGTTCGGCATGCTGCCATCGTGTACTGAGACGACAGCGTTGAAAATGTATGGCACGGGGCTCCAAGTGCGCGGTCTACCGCAGTATCTCAAGTCGCGCGGCTACTTTAACATGTTTTGGAGTGCCGTGGACTTATCCTGGGAGTACTGGGACAAGTTCCTGATGATGAACGGCTTTGACAAGCTCGTGGATGACAAGAAAGTGCGCAAGATGCTCCATGAGACCAAGAACTACAAGGACCGTGACGACGACCACTTTTCCTGGGGTATGCACGACCACTTGAGCTTTGATATGCTGCTGTACGCGATCGAGACCTCCAAGAACAACACGAATCTGCCTGCTGCGACTGTAGGAGGGGCACTGCCGACCGAGAAGAACAGCACGGCGACGGAAGGCAGCACGGCTTCGGCGGAGCTGTTGGCTGTCGAGTCAACGATGATTCATGGAGAGAATGCTACTGCGGACGGAGTGACCGTGGCAGCACCGCTGCCTCCGTCGTTCACGCCACGCGATCAAGAGCACAAGTCAGGCGACAGCACCAAGATCCGCGGCGGTCACGGCAAGCACGACAAGATCCGTGACAAGAAATCGTCCAAGGCCAAGAAGGGCAAGCAGACGCCAGCCGCAGGCCCTGCGAGCGTCGGTCCGGAAGCCGACCACAAGAACTTGGCGAACGCCAAGCGTCGTATCCGACCGATCGTGGGCTGGGAAGGTCTCCAGGAGCCGTACTTCATCAACATGTACACGATCACGAGCCACAACCCGTGGGCACTGCCTGCCGACTACAGCGTGCCGGACTTGAGCGAGCTCTACACGCGTTTCAACAAGCGGTACATCGACTCGATGTACTTTTCGGACGATATGCTGGGCCAGTTCATCGACAACATGCGCGCCAAGGGGCTCATGAAGAACACGATCGTGATCGTGGAAGGCGACCACGGCTACGGACGTCTCGAGCACGACAACAACCCGTCGATCGCCGACTCGGCACTGTACGACGAAGCCACGCACGTGCCGTTCCTGATCCTGGCCGACGACTTTTTAGCGGAAAATGAAAAGGGCACGCAGGTCGATCAGCTCACGATGCAGTCGGATCTGATGGCGACGATAGCGGATATTGTGGGCGTGAGTGAGGACGAGCCGTTGCTGCAGCACGGCTACGGCCACTCGATGCGACGCAAGCGCAGCCCCAAGGCCAAGGTCAAGGACGTGGACTTTGAGCTCATCCACGATCGCACGGCCCCACAGGACGACGACGAGCGAGACCGTGAGCGACGTGTGCTGCTGTGTAACCCGTTCAACGGCGCCACGAAGGGTACGCGGACCGAGGAGCTCAAGTACGTGTTCAGTCCGGACGGGTCGTACAAGGTGTTTGAGCTGGAAGCTGACCCCGTGGAGAAGCGGCCCGTGGAATCCGGCTACGACGTGGAGCAGATGAGCGACACGACGCGTGAGGTGCTGGATTTCGTGTCGGAGCACGTGGATTTGAACCAGTTTCTATTTGAGACCAACAAGTTCATCACCAAGATCCCATTGCCAGTCGTCACGCCCCACACACGATACATCAAGGAGCAAGTGGAGACGACGACGACTGCCACTGCGATGGCTACGGCAACGACGAAGAGGAAGGAGACGCCGCGTCGGGATCCTCAGCGTAGCGTCGTTGCCAGCATGGAGCCTGAGCCGTTGGTGCCAGCACCAGCGTCTTCCGTGGAAAGCCAGGTGGAAGACACGACGTCGCCAGTGCCAACGCCAACGTCCGAACCAGTGGAGATGGAGCGCGAGGTCGTCACGCCCAGCGCACGCGCTCCTACCGAGTAGGCGCAGCGGAGAGGAAGAGTAGAAGAGAGGAGGAGGAGGAGAGGAGCACCACTTAGAGGAAAACCCGAGAAAATTTTGTCCACAGTATGTACGATATTAGAGTATCCCGCCATCGCTAAATACCAAACCACGTTTTAGATTTGTGATGCAAGTGAGACCGTGGACGTATGATAGTACTCACAATGTAATTGGCATTTGTGTCGCTCCTCCTCCTCGTGGTGGTGGAGAGATTAATAAATAACGCGGCGTTTCCAAGCCACTTTGCGTGGTGGCAAAGCGGCCGCTTTCACTATCGGATAACTACAGGATCCTTGGTCGGCATTGGTGGATACGAAGGCTTCAAGGTGCTTCCATGCTTCCATCTATACACAGCATCATAAACACAGATCTACAGTCAGCACCCACAGGCAAGGACACCTATGAGGATCTCATGGTAAGCAGGGGCACGTACAGGAGACGAAGGACGCGGCGTTGAGTCTCTGGTCGCGTCTCGCGGAGCCCAGCGAGTCGATGGAGTCGCGGCCGCGTTCCTCCGGGATGGGCGACAGCATGTGCGCTGGAAGCTGCTGGTTGGGCAGCAGCATACTCGCCATGACGGACGACGAGGAGGCCGACGAGGACGAGGACGCCGACGGCCAGTCGAGGGACTGCTGGGCCTCGGCCTCGGTGAACACTTTCGAGGCCTCGAAGTGGAGCCACCGCATCTGCGCGAGCCGCACGGCGCGGCGGTACTGGACGTAGCGGTAGGCCCACACAGCCAGCAGCACCACCAGCATGATCGCCAGGATGGCTGCCAGCATCTTGAACAGCGCGAGCTCGCGCGTCATTTGACAAAAGGAGCTGTGATCTGTTGGAGCGGGAAGCGTCGATTGCGACGCCTGTGAAGAAGCGGCGGAGATGGAAGCGGCGCGAGCGCGTGGGGATGTAAGAGAGCAGAGCGTCCGCGTGCTGCGTGGCAATGCGAGAGGTCGTGGATACTGGCACAGGCCGCCGGAAAGGGCTCAGCTCACTCACTTCGTCACAAGTGTCCGCCAGCCCAGGAGCTACTCGTCGATGATGATGTCCATGCGTGCGCCGGTCACCAGTACCTGAACATGGGTGCGGCGTCTAAAACCTCAATATTGAGGTTTATATACAGCCTCGCTTTAGTTTGTCTCACGGCTGGGGCCGTTGAGGCGGGACAGTGAGTTATCATCATCACACTGGGAAAGATGATGCTAAAGCAAGGTGACGTTAAGAACTTACTAATATCGGGTAGGAACAGCTCCTGGGTTTACTGACTGCGCAAAGTAGTGAAGTGGAAGAGAGTGCGGGAAATCAGATCTCCTAAAGTGTCACTAAACGGGGGTTTACGTGATCTCCAGTTCGGTCCGCCACCAACATTCCTTCCTCTCTGCCTCCAAGCTCGAACCCAGAGGGTCGAAGAGCTACGAAGCAAGAAGGAAGCCGGACGTTCTCCACGAATATTGAGCTCATTTCCGAACGATCACTGCGTTGCGAAGCCACACACGCACACCCACGAAGACAGCGCGACCCTGCCGCTACAACCACACGCAAGAACCATGGATATCGGAGCCCATTGCGCGAAGAGCGACTGCCAACAAGTCGACTTTTTGCCGTTCAAATGCGACTGCTGCGCGAGCGTCTTCTGCCTCGAGCACCGCAGCTACGACGCGCACGAGTGTCCCCATGCAGGAAGCCGCGACCGCCGCGTCGTGCAGTGTCCGCTGTGTAAGCAGATGATCCGATGGACGCCCGAGCAGGACGTGAATCTCGTGTGGGAGCAGCACGTCCACAGCGGCCAGTGTGTGCCGAACCCTCAGAATGTCGGCAAGAACGGCGAGCTCAAGACCGATAAGAAGAAGAAGAAACGCTGCAGCGCCGACAAATGCAGAGAGATCTTGGTTACGTCGAACCAGTTCCACTGCACCAAGTGCGGACTCGACGTGTGTCTGCGTCATCGCTTCGAAGGCGACCACGACTGCGAAGCCGTGCGCCTTCGCCGCCGCCAAGAACGCGGCAGTATGTTCTCTCGGCCGTCTGCAACTGTCGCCCAAGCGGCGCCGATTAACACTGCGAAGCTGCAGCAGAATGCTCGCGCTGCTGCGACCACTGTGGTCAATGGCACGCGCTCGGCCGTGAGTACGATTGTCCAAAAGGGAAAGGCCGCCGCCGCCAGTGCGAGTGCCAGCGTCACGACAACGAGCGAGCAATGCCCGATCTGCCAGCAGAAGTTCGCGTACGTCACGCAGCTCATCGCCCACGTGAACCGCTCGCATCCAGAGACCCAGGCACGTGGCGTGTCGTCGGCGCCTGGTGCTGCCTCCAGTAGTACAACGAGCGCATCGTCGGCAGGACGAGAGGTGTGTCCGCAGTGCCGCGCCGAGTTCCGCGACGTCACGGCACTCATCAGCCATGTAGAGAGTGCACATGCGTCGTCGCGAGTCGCTGCTGCTGGCGGTGGTGCTAGTGCGACTGGAGGAAGCGATGAAAAGTGCATGATGATGTAGGAGCAGATAAATAGATAATAGGACCAAATGTTGTGGGTACGTTCGACCAAATGCAGATTCGTATTATGTCTCCTCTGCGCCTGCCGACCGTCCATACAAACCAAATCGCCTTCTTCTCTCTGTCTGTCTCGTTCCTAGTGTCCGTGTGTGTGCTTGTGTGCGAATAACTTAACCCGACTTGAACAGTAAGATCGCGACCTGGCCCAGGTAGAAGTAGATGAAGTGCTTGGTCTCGTGGGTCACGTACGAGCCGAAGTTGCGGCCCACGATGCAGTGCCACGTCGGGTTGTACTTCTTGTCGAACTCCTTCTTGATGAACGCCGCGATGTCCTTCTCGATGTTGTACTTCTCCAGCGCCTGCGACGCGCAGTCCACGGCGTCCTGCTGCATGTCTTCGTGCATGTCCGCATTCTTGATCACGGCCTTTCGCTCCGCCATGGTGATAGAGAATGGAGGTGCCTGTCTTCTCTGTGTAGCTGTATAGCTGACTGTGCTTGTTGCTGTGTGGGGATGGATCTCTGAAGCGCCGCCGATGTGATCGAGCCGCCGCTTGCTTTTCCTGGGATTGGGCTCGCGATTGGGTGGGCAGCTCTTCCAAAAGGTCGACTCTTTGATGAAGGGGGAAACAAACGGCGAAGTTTTCTATTCTAGAAGAGGTATTTTACGGGTAGATTGCAAAGAAACGGAAGGTAATTTTCGGTCCGTTTCACATAGGCTAATCCAAACCAACCCTAAGCTAGCCTGATCGTCTCAGATAGAAAGGCAACGGAGCTAATTTGATCGAAGGGAGAACAAACAAAAATGAAACGAAATTGTGTGTATATCATCATCCACATCCATCTACTCACGACGCAGCTACATCTGCTGCTTGGGGTTCCCTACTCGTACACTGGAGCAAGTCGTCTTATGCCGTTGCCGAGTTGACGAGGTTGGCGTACAGTCCGTTCTTGGCCAGGAGCTCGTTGTGCGTGCCCGACTCGGCAATGTGGCCGCCACTCACCACGCAGATCTTGTCGGCCTTGCGGATCGTCGACAGGCGGTGCGCGATGATGATCGTCGTGCGACGCTTCAGAGCCACCACCTTGTCCAGAGCATCCTGGACAACCTTCTCACTCTCCGAGTCCAGTGCACTCGTGGCCTCGTCCAGAAGGAGGATGTTCGGGTTCTTGAGGATGGCACGCGCGATGGCGATACGCTGCTTCTGGCCACCAGAGAGTTGCTCACCCTTGTTACCGACCTGGGTCTTGTATCCGTCTGGGAACTGCGAGATGTAGTCGTGGGCGTTCGCCATCTTGGCAGCAGCTTCAATCTCGTCCTGGGTCGCTTCCGTGCTCAGACCATACGCGATGTTCTCAGCAATCGTTCCCGAGAAGAGCACTGGCTCCTGGCCAACGAGACCGATCTGGTCACGCAACCACTGCACGTTGATGTCCTTGAGGTTGTTGCCGTCGAGGAAGACGTCGCCACGAATTGGGTCGTAGAAGCGTTCGATCAGCGAGATGATCGTCGACTTGCCGCCACCCGATGGACCGCAGAAAGCAACAGTCTGGCCGGCTTCAATCGTGAGGTTGTAGCGCTTGAGCACCGAGATCGCAGGACGCGTCGGGTAGCGGAACGAGATGTTCTTGAACTCGAGCTTGCCCTGAATGACAGCTGGACGCAGACCATCCTCACCGAACGAGTTGATCGAGACTTCACGATTCTGGATCGCCATGATCGTCGCACCCGCCTTGACGGCAGCTTCAGCATCACCAAAGTACGAGGCCGCACCAGTCACACCCTGCAGCGACATCATGATCGCCATGAGCGTGCGGATCACTTCGCCGAACGACGCGTCACCACGCTCCACCAGCTTGGCACCGTACCAGAACACGAGCGCGTACACAGCCATCATGATGAAGGAGCTGTAGCCGAGCGCGATACCGTTGATCTGAGCCTGCATGTGGCCCTTCTGGAATGGTTCCTCGAGCAAGTCGTGGAACTTGGCGGCGGAGCTCTTCTCCAGACCGAGAGACACGACCGTACGAATGTTGGCGAGACGCTCCGACGCGTGGGCACCAGGCTCCGCAAGCTCGTCCGAGATAGCGTCACGGCGGTGGATCTGGCGCATACGAATGTACTGGCCACCGATCAACAGCGGGAACACGGCAAGCATGATTAGCGTGAGGATCCAGCTGCCGGTCAGGAACGAGATCAAGATGGCAGCGATGAGCGTGAAGAACGCCTGCACGAGTCGAGCCTGCGAGTCACCGGACAGCATCGCAACCTTGGTCGCGTTCGTGTTGAGGTCGGCAGTGAGGGCACCAGTGGCGTTCTCCTTTTCGTCGAAGAAGCCAACGTTCTGACGGCACAGCGCAGAGAAGTTGACGTCACGCATGCGGGTCGTGAGCTTCTCCATCATGTACTTGAACGAGAAGAACTGCATGAAGATGAAGCACATGAGAATCACGGCGCCGATCAAGTAGCACGCGCCGTAGAACGACACATCCTTGTACAACGAGCTGAGGAACTTGCGGTCGCCGCTTCGTTCGTACTCTCCGTACTTGACCGTCATCGACGTGATCATGCCGGAGACCAGGATCGCCGAGCACGGCAGCGCACAGCCACTCACACACGCGCCGAGCATACCAGTGTAGAAGAACTTGCGTTCAGGCTTGGACAGGCGGAAGATATCCAGGATCGTGAACTTCGGGCGCTCGGTCTTGTTGTTCTCCACGTGGACGATCGACTTGTCAGACTCAGTCGACACGAAGCTGTCACGACGCGTAGCTTCCGCCGACTCAACGTGCGCCACCTCGTCCTCGTCGTCGTCGCCTTCCTTCGCCTTGAGCTCCTGCAACTGGTACATGGTCTTGTAGATACCGCCTTCCAGGAGCACCAGCTCGTCGTGGGTACCAGTCTCAACAATGTGTCCGCTCTGAAGCACCACGATCTTGTCCGCGTGGCGGACCGTGCTGAGACGGTGAGCGATCACAAGTGTCGTCATGCTGGTCTTGTCCATCAGCTCGTTCAACGCGGCCTGCACGATGCGTTCACTCTCATTGTCCAGCGCACTCGTGGCTTCGTCCAGCACCAAGATCTTCGGGTTGCGCACGACAGCACGCGCGATCGCGACACGCTGCTTCTGGCCACCCGACAGCGACACGCCCTTCTCACCAACGAGCGTGTCGTATCCCTGCGGCAGTTCCATGATGAAGTTGTGGGCGTTGGCCATCTTGGCGGCCTCGATGGCCTGCTCACGGGTCACATCCTTGGCGCCGGTGGCAATGTTCTTAAGGATCGTCGTCTGGAAGAGCACTGGCTCCTGCTGCACGATACCAATCTGCCCACGAAGCCAGCGCACGTTCAGTTCCTTGATGTCCACGCCGTCGAGCGCGATCGTGCCGGACTGTGGGTCGTAGAAGCGTTCCAGCAGAGCAACAAGCGTCGACTTGCCACCACCGCTCGATCCGACAAAGGCCACGGTCTGGCCTGCCGCGATGCTCAGGTTGTAGTCCACGAGCACGGGCGCCTCCGAACGCGTCGGGTACGTGAAGTGCACGTCCTTGACCTCGATGGCACCGTCGCATCGCTCCGGGATGATACCCGTTTCCTTGGAGGCGTCGATCGTCGGCTTGGTGTCGAGGATCTTGAACAGCGCCTGGCACGAGCCCGTGGCCTGCGCCACCGCCGTCAGGTTTGGCGAGATCTGCGCGAGCGAGGCCGAGCCCATGAGAATACCGAAGAAAGCCTGGAAGACCTTGGCCGGCGTGGTCTCGGCCTTGGACACCTTGTGGCCTCCGTACCAGAGACCCGCAGCGTACATGACCCACATGCTTCCCAGGAACATGGCAAACACCGCCGACGTGTACTTGGCCAAGTTGATGTTCTCCGACTCGGCGTTCTTGACGTGGGCAATGTACTTACCCAGCGCCTTCTTCTCAGCATTCAGCGACGCCACCGTGCGGATTTGGCTCAGCGTTTCCTCAGCAATAGCACCGGCCTCTGCGTACACAGCCTGCGCCCACTCGGACTTGGACCGCATCATCTTGATGAGCCACGTCATGGACAGCGCCATGAACGGCATCACGGCCGCCATGACCAGCGTGATGTCCCATCCGCGCGTGAAGCCGATGATGAAACCCACAAAGAACTGCGTCGTGAAGCGGAACAAGTCGCCGAGCTTCTGGCCCATGCCGTCCTTGATCTTGACCGTGTCACCCGACAGACGACTGGACAACTGCAGCGCGTCGTTCTGGTCGTACCACGAGATGTCCAAGTACAGCATGTGCTTGAGAGACTCACTGCGCAAGTACTTCATCTGGCGCTCGGCCGTGTAGTAGAACGTGATGTACGCGGCGTAATCCGACACGAACATGCCGCAGGCGATGAGGAAGTAGTCGAGCGCCGCGGCGTTGATCGAGTCCATGTCGATCGGAGTCTTACTGAAGCCCGTGAGCATGTTGCCGAACACGATGGCCATCATGGGGAACAACGCGCCGTTGAACACCGCAAACAGAACGCCGATACACAGCAGCAGCTTGTCAAACGGCGTCGCGTACCGGTACAGCGAGCCAAAGGCAAACGACTTGGGGCCGCCCGGTCCACGGCGCGGCGGTCCGCGGCGCTTCTTCTTGTCGGACGCGGCCTCGGTGGACGCACCCGACTCCGAGTTAGTGTCCTTGTCGTCCTTCTTCTTGAGCTTGGTGGCGTCGTCTTCCTTGAAGACTTGCACCGACAGATCCGCGCCGGCCTTGGGCGTCTCGACCTTGTAGTACTCGCCCGCGGGCGCCTTGTCCAGCGGCGATTTCGGCGTCGGCGCCATGGTTCACGTGTAGTTTCCCTTTGCGCGCTTCGGTTGACGAGGTGGTGACAAGATGGAAAGTTGGCGAATGAACCAATTCGTTGGCGTTGGCGTTTTGTTGGAAGTTGGTTCTTGTTGGAAGTTGGCGCGGCTTTCCTGTGGGTTGGTTCGTGGCGCGACGGTGACGCCGTGACCGCTTGTTACCTGGAAGAATCGAAGGATCGGAGTGGACCCATCTATCCATGCTCCATCGGGGACCTGGATATTCTGTACTTTGGGTCATTTTGGATATTTGTTTTGGAACAAAGAAGAGGGGAATAGGATTGGGTGGAGATATCAAACTTGATTTGGGTTATATCGCCCCGTCTTCGTAGCGACCAGAAGAGAACACGGTTGATTCGGTTACAAGACACGGCCAGTTTGGGTGGTGCAACAGTACTCTATAAAAGTATTTGTACCACAAATTCGTGAATGGTTTGTGAAGATGCAGATGCAGGGGTTTTTACAATTGATGTGACCAAGACCTCCTCTGCTCCACGAGTATCAACGATTGCTTCTAATATGGGGAATGCGCTGTATGGGCGGCACGGAGACACTTTCTCTCGTTCCCAGCCTTCGACAGTGAAGAAATGGCGAAGATGTGGATTTGGGTCCATTCCCACTGAGACTTCACCACGAGAAGTTGTGGTTGGATAATATTCTCCGACATAGGCAAAAATCCGGATTTTCTGAGTTGCGTGAGAGGGGACAGAGACGCCGACAGTGGGACGTTTGGGTTGCGACCTGCATCTCGCTGTCAACAGACCAGGAGAGGAATGATGGCGATGGCATCACTCTGACGATGACGCCGTCTCACCCGACGTGTACAAGAACCCCTACCCCGTATGGAATGCAAGCCGCAACCTACACTAACTTAATCCAATGGATACACTTTCACCAGCACTGTCAGCGGAGCCTTTTGCCAGGAGCCCCCTGGCTGTTGATTATGATCCGCTGGGCTTCACCATCTCGGACCATCGAACGACGATGAAGTCCGTGACCACAGTCGTCGACATCATGCCCGTACGGTACAGCACTGTGCTGTACAGTGCAGTCTGTACAACACACTGTTCGCTGCTGTACCACAGCCATAATCCAACAGCTTACTTCGATTCTGTGGACGCTCAATGCCAGCAAAGAGCTACTCTTCAGGAACGTTAAGCGAGGGATTACTGTACTGTACGCTACCGGCCAGAACACTGTGTACAGTAGTGCCTGTAGTCCTCGCTCGTCTTGGTGAGTTGCCTGAGCTTCTTGTGATGATCGGTGTCCAAGATCGTCGATGGGAATGATTGCTCCATCATGCAGCCAGTACACTACTGTATCAGTCGACGACGAGGGCCGCTGGCATGGAACCACGCACTCGAATCACTGAGACCCCTCCAAGGCCGCAACCTTGGTTCACAGTACCGTAACTGGCGACGCAACTCGCCTCGGCAGAATGCATGCTTCAGACCAGGTCGCAACCCCGCCGATCTGCTTTGTAAATCCACCATGCTTGTGAGACCATGTGAGTCAGGTAGCCAGCCACGTTGAAGTAAGTCTTCTCGTTTACTTGGTGATGGCTCGCAGTACGAAGCCCCATGGTAGGCTGAGAGCTGCGATGCCCACACACACAGCCCACTGCTCGCCGTCCAATGCCACGGCGTGGAAGAGTCTGCCACCGTACTGGACGGCGACAAACTGGAGCACGGCCTGCACGATCCAGCCTCCGATAAACAGTTTGTTGTGTGTGAGACCGGCAAACACGTTGAGCTCGTCGTCGATACGGCGGCAGTTGATCTCGTTGAAGAGCTGGAGCAATGCGAAGGTGTTGAACACCATCGTGGACCGAGCCGTTGAGATCTGGTCGTCGCTGTCGACCACCGGGTCTTCCGTGCCCAGCGGCCAATCAAAGCCGGCTCTGGTCACCAGCACGAGTAGCTGGAGCACGACTTGGCCCAGGATGTGCTTGATCATCTTGCGTGACAGAAGCGGCGTGTCGAGGCTGTAGGGCTTGCGCTTCATCACGTTGTCGGTGGGCGTCTCGGTCGCGAGCCCGAGGCTCACGAACGCGTCCATGAACAGATTCACCCACAGGATCTGCACGGCCGTGAGTGCCGGCGAGTCCATGAACAGCGCACTGCCTGTAGCCATCGAGACAGCGACGATGATCATCGTGAGCTGGAATTGCAGGAACTTGGCGATGGAATCGTACACGTTGCGTCCCCACTTGATGGCGTTCACGATCGACAGGAAGTTGTCGTCCAGCACGACGATGTCGGACACACGCTTGGCGACTTCCGTGCCGCCACGGCCCATGGCGAAGCCGACGTGGGCCTTCTTGAGTGCCGCTGCATCGTTAGTGCCGTCGCCCGTCACGGCGACGAGCTGCTTCGCTGGAGCCTGCGTGTCCATGAGTCCTGTCACGAGAACGTACTTGTCTAGAGGCGTCGCTCGAGCCAGCACACGCAGCGTCGGCCAAACTAAATCAAACTCGTCTTGACGTAGCGAGCCATTCTCGTCGGTGACGCGAGCTCGGAATTCCGACGCGTCCATCGCTGTGAGAGCCACGGCACCTTCCTCCAGGCTCTCTTGGTCTGGTTGCGGGAGGATCCCGCACTGTCTGGCGATAGCGGAGGCTGTGATGAGGTTGTCGCCAGTGACGATACAGACCGCGACGCCCGCTGACTTGCACATTTCGATGGCGTGGGGCACTTCTGGACGGATCGGGTCTTCAATAGCGACAATCGCCAGCAAGGTGAGATCGTTTTCAAGCTCCTGTGTCTCTTGAACGACAGACGTTGACGTAGAGAGCTCCTTGTACGCGAGACAGAGCGTGCGGCAGCCACGGCTTGCGTACCGTGTGACCACGGTGTCCATGATCTCGTCATTTCCACGAGAGTCGAGTGGTGAGACGCCATCTAAGCCCCACGACGTGTGCGAGCACCGACTCAGCACGCCCTCAGGTGCTCCTTTCGTGAACACGAGTGTCTTCCCTGGTCGATCGTGGATGTTGACTGCAGTCGTCATACACTTGCGGTCGCTGCTGAAAGGCACGACGCGTTCAATCACCACACTCTCTCGCAAGGTCGCGTAGTCGAAGCCGGCGTCTCGTACGAAGCGCAGCAACGCACTCTCCGTAGGGCTGCCCGTGCTGTTGCCCTCTTCTAGCAGCTCCGCCGACGAGTTGACCACCATACTCTGCAAGATTAAGTCAATCAACGCTGAGTCTTGGACACTCTGAAGCCCTGTGGTAGTCGTGATCTCCGTTGAGCCGAGCCACAACGCCGTGACGGTCATTTCGTTGGTCGTGAGCGTGCCCGTCTTGTCGGAGCAGATGATCGTCGCGTTGCCGGCGGTCTCACACGCGTGCAAGTGGCGCACGAGGCTCTTCTCACGCAGCATGCGCTGCACAGAGTACGTGAGTGCGAGGATCACAGCAAGAGGGAGTCCCTCAGGGATCGCGACCACGAGCGTCGTCACGGCGAGGATGAAGAAGTTGACGTACTTGCTCAACGCGTCCGAGCTCCACGATTTGTCGTCCACTGCAAACTCCTCGATGGAAAACTTGACGCTCAGCGTGATAAACAGCAGCACTGAAATCGCGGAGCCGATCTTGCCCATCGTCAGGTTGAGCTGCTCGAGCTTGAGCGCCAGCGGCGTGCGATCCAGCGCCTGGGCTTCCTCGTCCTTCTCGACTTCCGGCTCGTTGATCTCGTTTTCATGAGCCACAGGCGTCGCCAGACCCACAAACCCATCGTGAGCTGGCTGGTCGGTCTGTACAGTGGTCGCCTTGCTCTGAATCTTCCGCTTGGTCTTGCCGTGGACGACACTCAGTATCTGGCCTTCCTGGGTGAACTCACCCACACACAGCACGACCATCGAGCCGCTGCCTTCCATCACGGTCGTGCCGCCCAGCACGACGTTGCGCTTCTCACTGTCCCAGTGCTTGCTCACAGGCTCGGCCTCGCCCGTCATCGCACTCTCATCCACGCGTAGCTCTCGGCTGCTGAGCAGCACGCCGTCCGCTGGGATGACGTCGCCTGTGTGGAGCACGACGACGTCGCCGACCACGAGGTCCCACATAGAGATCTCCATGGGCGAGCCGTCGTCCCGCACGACGTGGACCAGTGGGTTGTTCTTGACGGCATTGAGCTCCTGGAACTGCCGCTCTTTCTTGAATTCCGTGAGCGCCGTGACCAGCACGATCGCCGACACTGCCACGAGCACGCACGTGCCTTCGACCCAGTCCGTCGCTGGGTGGTTCCCCGCCAATACTCCCAGCAAAAGCGAGACCACACCAGCGCCAAATAACATGAGGTTTGTTCGGTCGAGAAAGGCGGACTCGACCATGAGCTTGACCAGCGACTTGGACGTCGGCGGCGCCACGTAGTTGCGTCCGAAATGAGCTGCACGCACGGAAACGGAGCTGGACGGGACGCCCCTGGAGACGGCGTTGGTCACGAGACCCAGCGCAGTCTCCAGACCACGCCAGCCGCCGAGAGAGTCCACGACAGGACGGTCGCGTGCATTTGCGATGGTGTGGGCGAGCCGCTGCGGTGGCAGCCACGCAGCAGACGCGGCGTGCGGGAATGCTTGTAGAGACGCCATTGCGATGCAGTGCAGTGAGCGACGCGAGCTTGAATTGGGAATGAGCTCTGACGGACGTCGTTCACCGAGAGAGCGCAACCCACATCAAGCGTAGCAAGCGTCTCATCCACGGATTAATCGCCGATTCGAAACGCTGGTGTTGGCTGTGTTTGCCATCACAACCGCCTTCTAATAGAGACGAATAGTTAACTTAGGGGTTACTTACTTGAGTCCGTTCTGGCCGTCATTGGGTCCATCACGGAAAGTCACCATGAATGGCCACTGGTTGCGTAGCCTGGCGCGGCGTCCTGCGCTCTTGGCGGCGCCTGCACGCAGCGCGTTGCTGCAGAACCATGGCTGCATCCTCCGCAGTTTCAGCGCTGGCGAGTCAGTGCGCTCTAAAAACGTCGGTTCTCTCCAGAACACGCCGCATCTCAAGCGCAAATTGGGCCAGCACTTGCTCGTGACCGAGAAGATCCTGGACCAGATCGTCGACGCCGCTGAGCTTCCTGCGTTGCTTCGCAACAAGCAGACGGCTCTTGATGAAGCGCTGGCGATCGCCGCGGCGGATCGTGAAGCTGGAAGTGAAAACGAAGAGGAACTCGACACACAGGCTCTCGTGCGAGTGCTGGAGATCGGTCCTGGCACGGGCAACCTCACGTCCGCACTGCTCAACATCGCGCCCAACGTGCATCTCCACTGCGTGGAGTTTGACGCGCGCATGGTCGAGCGTCTCAAGGAGCGTTTCCACGAAGAACTGGATGGAAACAAGCGACTCACGCTCGAAAACATCGATTTCGAAGACTTCCATTTCGCGAAATTTGAGAAACTCGCGGCCAAGGGCGCCGCTAAATCCACGCGCCGCGTGTCCATCAGAGGCCGAGCGAAGGCGCGAGAGCGTGCGACGGCCGCTGCGGCTGCCGCGGAGGACAACGAGCGTCGCCACTTTGATGCGTGTGTCGCCAATATCCCGTACCAGCTCTCGTCGATCATCATCTCGCGCCTGACCAACTACATGTACCGCTTCCCCGACCGCATGAAGTGCGCCGTGCTGCTTGTGCAAGAGGAATTCGCGCAGCGTCTACTGGCCAAGTACGTTGGATTGTTGATATTACTGTGAAGGAGTGGCTCTGTGTGGACGCTGACGGGGGTTATTTGACAGCCCGAGTACGCAGAACTACAGTCGTCTCAGTGTGAACACGGCGCTGATTGCGGACGTCACGTCTGTCGTCGCTGTGGGCAAGGAACACTTCCTGCCGCCGCCGAAGGTCGACTCGCGTGTGATCAAGATCACGCCCAAGCGTCGCGAAGGCTCCGAGGTGCCTGAGACCGCCGACCAAGAGAAGTTCTTCCAGGTACAGGCTCTTCAGTATGAGTTTCCTACGACTTCCAGAGGACTGACGGTGTCTCTTTTGGCTGTAGCGCTTCGACACGCTGCTGCGCATCGCGTTCACGCGTAAGAACAAGACGCTGCGTGCTGCGCTACTGTCCAGCACAGCGCACTCGCTCATGGAAAAGGACACGCAGACGAACCTGTCGAAGGAGGAGATCAAGGCCCACGTGGAAGCTGCACTGGAGACCACTGGGCTCGCGTCCAAGCGCGCCGTGCAACTACCAGTGCCCGACTTCAAACTGTACGTGCATTGACAACATGGGGTATGGATGCATAGATAGATGCTCATGGTTATTGGATATTATGCTGTTGTGTAGGCTCATGGACGCGCTTTCGGATCGCGGCATCGTCTTCCGCATCAGCGAGACGCGGCATTTCCGTGACTAGATCTTTGCTTTCGTGCAAATAGAAGAAATCCGGTTAGCCGACGACCTCCTTCGGTTCTCAGTATCAATCTTGAGTGGTGGCTTCGCCTTCCGCGACGCCGTCTGGACGCGTGTTGTAGGTCGTGGATAGAATGCGGATGCATTCCTGCACGTCGATGCACTCCGTGTTGTTTGGGTCCAGCGCACTGAGAATGTCGTCGACAAAGCAGCTCACTTCGTGCTGGTTACACTCGGGCATGTGCGCGTACGCGTTCTCGAGTAACCGCTGCATCTTGGTACGAAACACCACCACGGGGATGTCCTGTTCGTTGGGGAACAGGCACTGCAACGGATCCAAACACACAGCATCGCCTAGTGAGAAAGTGTGGCTGACCCATCGAAAGGCGACTGAACTGAGAGCACGTACGTTGAATGCAGCGAGCAGCTCGTTTTCGTCGTGGGGCGGTTTCACGAGCATGGCGCACAGCACGATCCACTCCTGTAGATCGATGGCCTTGCTGCCGTCAGCGTCCGCGATCAGCAAGTACTCATCCAGCTCCTTATCGCTAGCTGTGATCCCCAGCAGCGTGAGCCCTTCGTGGAGCTCCGAGCGAAGAATGATGCCGATCTCGTCGGCTATTGTACCAGGGTAACAATATCAGAGGCCATCGTGCCGGTTTGAGGAAGCACGTACAAGGACGCGGGTCTTACTGTCAATCTGCATGAAGATGTGGGTGAAGAAGTTGATGTCTTCCTGTGTGAGCTGCTCGGCGATGGCTCCGATCTTCTCGCTTTTCTCCGGATCCAAGTTGAGTTTGCGCATCGCGACTTCGGTCAGAAGCCGCGAGCGACGCAGCCGCGAAGACGTCAACCGCGAACGCTTGCGGCGCGACGCATGGATCGACGTCGTACGGGCATACATCGCTACTAGATGATGAAAGGGCGGCTACGCTTGAGGTGACAGTGAGTTTCTTCAGGAGCTGGTCCGAAGAGCCCAAGGTGGGAGAGCCTCGTCGTCCAAAAATATACGCTTCCTACTAAGGGCGGTTGCATGTGAAGCCATGATAACGTGACTGTAGTCGGCTCCAATGTCCCCAGGGGTGCTGTGTTGACTTCCATCGTACCAGGAGGGTCTCCTCAGGAGGCAACGTGTTTTTCAAGCACGGATACTAGACAGCGGATGTACTATCACACCGCTGGTAGGTACTGTAGTATCAGGCACGTCGCCGCGTGATCTCCACATGGACAGCAAGCAAACTGCATGTTGTGAGTCACCAGCAGCTTCTTTGTGATGATCAGACCGTCTTGCGGTAGCACGAGCGGAGACCGCCAGCTCAACATCAAACCAAACGATGAACGACCGCAACCCAGGAAATCGAGACGAGACGTGAAACGCTAAGAAGCTGGATGGTTCCTACAGTATTACTGTACAGTAAACTCCCGGACAAAAATTAGGGAACAGGCACAAAAAAGCAAATTTTGAGAAAACTACTGGGCCATTTCGCTCGCTGTTTGAATCGGAGCATCCAATCACTGCTCTCCACGTCACACTTGTGCTAACGACGTGGAATTCGACGTCTGGGAGGGGGCTCCCATACAAACTTCGATTTTGGCATGCGGACACAATTTAGGGAACAGAAATTCCATACAAATCATTATATTAAGTGAGTGATGGTTTGAATGTTGGTCACCTAATAGTGCGTCTTGACGCCCTTGCGCTCAACAGTCTCGATGTAGCGGCGCGGCATCGAGTTGACAAGATTGGAGATGGGTGTTCGACCATACGGATTTTGGGGATTCACCAAAGAGGTTCTGGTGCTTACCAAAGAGTCATGGGATCGAGCATACAAAAAGCCACCCATTTTGGTGAATACCGAACAAAAACCCAGACCGCAGCAAACTTTGTGGGGCCAAGCCACCCGGGTTCGAGTGGACCACATAACTTCGATGCAATCTCCTAGCATAAGGTGGATACACGACAAGCTCCTAGGATAAGGTGAACACACTCCACACAAACACGCCCAGGTACCATTCATTCGGCTTTTCTGACGCATCGACACGAAAATGGCGGAGCAGCCAGGCTGGACGACATGGGAGACGATCCATGACGACGCCGACGGCGACGCGAACTTTACCGACTTCAGGGATGGACCGATGTGCTGTGCTGTCACGTATGTCACGTCCCGGAACAAGACCGTCTGCGGGATCTGCAAAGACAAAAGCCGCAACAGCTCGCACGAAATGGTGGAACGGCGCTATCGCTGTAAGAGCCCCGAGTGCCTCGCTCAATGGGCTCTGGACAGAGAGGTGCGACCATGCCGAGAGTCCGGCGATGATGAGGACGACGACGATGCAGCCGTCACAGAGTCGCCGTGCCCAGTGATCTGGAAGGTACAGCAATGTACCAAACATTTTGAGTGGGTTCCTCGCGTCAACATGGAGACACACCTCCGAGGTGCGCTCCCGTGTTCGATTGGGACGCCAAAGCTCACAGACGACATGAAGGCGTACGTGACTCGTCAAGACGACATTGGCGTTACCCCTCGTATCATGCTCGTCAACATGAAGACCACGCCAGAAGTCAGGATGCCTCGGCGCGGGTGGCCAACCGCTATGCAGGTTGCAAACGCTCTCAAGACTCTTCGGCGCACAAAAGGCAAGAAGTATTCAATCAAGGCAATCCAAGAGCAAGCCAGACGACCCGTTTCTTCTCGGCCTGACATCGATTCGCCTGATCGATGATTGCCTCAGCTTCATGTCGTCTGGGCACTTTGTGATGTTCCATGCAGACGCTACGTTCAAGCTGAGCGATCTCGGCTATCCCGTCATTTCGTGTGGGTTCACGGACAAGAAACGCTGGTACCAAGTCGCAGCTTTGTTTGTCGCGAGCCGCCGCACTGCCGCAGACTATGCACAGTGCTTTGGTGCTCTAGCCAGGCTCTTCAAGGAAGTTCGAGGCCAACCGCATTGATGCCATCATGGGCGATGCCGAAGATGCACAGGCTATCGCCTACGCAAGTGTTCCGGAGCTGGCGCGTGCGACGGTCTTGATGTGCTTCTTCCATGTCCTCTACAACGTCCGTAAGCGCGTGAAACATCTTCCGTTGCGGCAACGCCAGATCGTGTTCGAAGGTGTCGTCGATATGCACTTCGTTGAGTCCATGTCCGAGTTCGAGTCAACACGCAATGCGGTTCTCACCAAGTGGCGTAGGGTGCCAACTCTTCAAGCCTTCACGAAGTACTTCGAGCAGCAGTGGCTCACAGGACGCTTCTGGCGCTGGCAAGCTTTCCATACTCCTTCCGGCTACGCAACCACCAACAATCCGTGTGAAGTCTACAACAGCTCCCTCAAGAGCTTCTTCCAGCGGCGACGTTGGCATATGAAGAAACTTCTGGAGAAGCTACGATAGCACCTCGACGGTCAAGTGGCGGTGGAGCCAGCGTCAAACACGTACATCCCCACTCCAACCACAGAGGTGCTCGACGCGGCCAGTCTTCTTATTCAGAGTCGACTTGTGACCGTCGAGAACACCTTCTCTCCAGCTTGCGTCCGAGTCTGTCACGTCAAGCCCACGGCACAGCCAAGCAACAGTGAAGAAGACAGCGACAGCGATGGAGATGATTTTGAAGCCATCTTCGACCTTGAAAACCTGGAGGATACTGACCTTGCCCTCGAAGAAGATGCCAGTGTTGCCCAAGTTCCATCCTTGGCTACCGCGCCAGAAGATGAGTGGAAGGAGAGTGTACGTCTAGAGCGCGAGCACGAGAAGGCATCCAAGCTGTATTCATCGGTAGTCAAGTGGTCACTTCGACGCAGCCACGCACAAGGTATGCCTGGCGATGGATGGGTTGTTGACGTTGACCGATGTATTTGTAGCTGCAAGTTCTTCGTGAAGTTCGCCACATGCGCCCACGTTGCGGTGGGTCACTCGGCCAGAAACATGACGAAGCCAGGCGTCGTTCAGGACAAGAAGTTGAAGAGCATTATCGCTAGCAAGAAAGTACGGGCCCAGAAGCGTGCAATCGCGGCGAAGAAGACGGTGAAGGGAAAGGCGAAGACCTCAGCAAAGGGCAAGGCAAAGAAACAGAAGACGTCACAGCCATCTATCGAAGCTACAGGCACTGCGAGTGCGGCCACAAGCGTCACTACCGCCGGCCCAAGGGATCAAGGCTCGCTGCAGATCAGTCTTCCTGCTCGTCTCGGCTTTCAGACGATGGGTCAGTATCTTCTCCACGACAGCAGCCTTCCTTCAAGCACGCTCGCTCGAGGTTCAGCCCTATTCTCAACCCGTGGACCAAGCCTGTTCGCGCCAACGTCACAAGCGAGGACGATCAGTGGCCGACCTCCCAAAGCCTCAAGTGCGTTGGATATCCAGTTTCTGATGAACTAGGTGATCCAATTTGAGCAGATCAGAACACGAGGAAGGCCATAATCAGACCAAGCAAACAGCACCAACCCAGCCTAATTCGTAATACACACTACATTTTGCACACATCCCGTCACAAGTCCTCATCAGCCGAGAATGAACGACAGTCTGGCCGACGCGCGCATCGAAGACAGTGACTTGCGAGAGCATGTCCGTCAAGCGGTCACAATTCTGATGCAAGCTGACGAGGAGCGCGCATGCGGGTGCCTTCGCGGTAAGGCTGCTCAGCTCGAACTCTATACAATCAATGTGGGGAAGCTTTCGACAGAAGAGAGACGTCTGTGCCTCTTCACATCGCTAGCGATCCTGTATGAAGCTGACGTTGCCCAACCAGCACGTGTGCGATCAACTGGCGAGCGAAGACGCTTTCACTACTTCCTTCCCTTCGTGGGGCGCGTTTGCAAGCAAGCATTCATGGCTGCCTTTAACGTGTCCAGTGCAACTTTGGGGAGATACAAGGCTCGAGTAACAAGCGGGCATCTTACGAGGGGTAGCATTGACTAGGAGATAATTAGTACAGGCCTCGTTGCACTTTCACGTCCTTTGGTATCTACCGCCACTACAAACTACAAATGATATCTAACGCCCAATAGAATCGCATATTCCCAGCTCTCAAAGAAACCCCTGATACCTAACGCCGAATATGCGGATTCATAACGACCGCCAAGATATCTGATACGTAACGGCAACTCACAGTACTCTCCTTCTTGATGCTCCACGCACCTCCAGATTGAATGGATCGAATACATCATCTAGTTTGCCAGCGTTGCTACTGGCGAGTTCCGTTCATTTCTCCTCTCTCTACCAAATGTCGACTCCCCAAGACGCCCCAAACACACCGACACCTAATCCTGAGGCCGAGCTTGACCGCTCGGTGCGCCGTACGGCGCGTCGGGAGTTTCGGGAATTCTGTCAGGAATACCTGAACTCCCGACCCTCGGGTGGCTACATTGACAGTGAGGGCTCTCGTATCCTTCACCGCCATCTTCTCCGCTACATGGAGGAGATGGGCGAGGACCAGGACCAAGATCTCCAGCAACTTGCGCGTGACGCCTTGGACCAAGTACCGGTTCGCAGGATCACGCGCAATATGCTGGAGCGCTATCAGCTCGTTCCTCGGCAGGTCGTGACGGGGCAGCTGTACCCCGCGGCCGCATCTGGGCACGAGTACGAGTACCATGCTCTCCTCCGTCAGCGAGTCAATGCCGATGACGAGACGGAGGTGCTGGTACTCTGGCGCCCCACATGGGAGCCCATTG
>JAADXE010000435.1:0-25402 GCA_023337545.1 Pythium coloratum | reverse complement strand
GCCGTGTGAGCGTGGGCTTCACCGACCGTGCCGACCCGGACCTGGTGCAGTTGGGTCGCGAGTGTGTCAGCCTCGACCCTCGTGAACGTCCTACGACAGCTCAGCTTCTGCACCGCGTGAACCAGATCATGCGCCAGTACAAGTAGGTCGAGTGATAGTATTTGAATTTTAGCCGGCATGTATTAGTACACGTTCCGCTTTGTATGACTTCCTCCTTTATCCAGTGCCTCTTGGATGTAAGCATTGCCGAACGAACATTGCTACGAGGAGTGTAAGAGTTCAACATGTTCGTTTGGGAGTACAGTACTAGTGGTAGTACTAGTAGTACAGGAAGTAGAATCTGTGTTCCAGGACACGCACATCCTGCCTCCGAGGCAGGATGCAGTCGAACTGAGCAGGAAGGAATCCAGCCACAACTCGATTCTAAACGAAACGCCAGCCATTCAGCACAGTAACGCGTAGTGAGCACATCCAGTGGATTTACGAGCGTATTCGAAAATATCTCGTTCCCTTCGCCACACACGGTTGCACACTCGTTACTTCCACAAACCATCAACAATTAGATGGATCACACATCATTGTCCAGCTGCGTGGCTCATGAGAGATCTTACATTTGGGTGGGAGTGGCGGCCCACGGGTGGACAAACGTTGGGCCCTCTGGGTTGTGAGTGAGACCGTGAACGGAACAGCCGGCACTTTATTTGAGATTTTGAGATTCTCACGGTCTCACTTGAGATCCCGTCAGTCCGTCAGTCCGTCAACCACAATTATGCGCTCACGCTGGTGCTCATGGTGGTCTCCACATTCGCGCAGCCTGCGGACAGTCTACGAAACCAGCGATCTCTCGCAGCCACCAACTACCCGCAATGCACTGCCGCACAGACCACGTCGTTCAAGGAAAACCGCAACAACGCGTCTACTAACTGCACGTCTGCGAGTTCGTACGTCTGGGAGGGAAACGCCGACCCGACGGACGCGCAGAGCACCGAGTTATGCCAGTGCAACGTGACTGCGTTCAGCGTGCCTAAGTGCAGCTGGATGAAGCTGGATATCTACCGCGTTAGCGTGACCGACCACTTCGGCTTCGTCTACGACTGCGCCAAGACGAGTGGTAACAAGCTGCCGACGCTGACAGAGCTGAACTCGACGGATTCGTCAGCGTCAGCGACCGGGTCGGACTGTACAGTGCAGCAATTGACGGCGTTTACCACTGCCCTCAACACAGCTTCCAATGGCTGCACGACTAGCACGACGTATAACTGGGGCGGCACTGCGGACCCAACCGAGGCTCAGAACTCGCAGATCTGCAAGTGTACGAGCATCAGCGCGTTCGCTATTCCAGACTGTTATCCAAAACAACTGGGTCCAGTCAACGCAATGTCCGACGTTCACACCGTCGGCTTCTTCCACGTCAAAGTCGTCGAGCAACGCCGGCATGATCGCGGGTGTCGCCGCTGGTGTCGTGGTCGTGGTGTTGATCATAGGCTTTGTGTTGCTCAAGCGAGACCGCAACAGCAAGCAAGAGGAGGTTGCTACCAAGGATATGCACGCGCCTACTGACTACCAGCCAATGGGCGCGATGCCGCGAGTCCACGTGACCTACAACATGCACACCGGGTCACGAGCTAGTGGTGTCTCCTCCCAGGGAACCCACTCGACCATCTCCTCCCAGAATAATAGCAACGGCAGTCAAGGCAGTTGCAACAGTAGTCTTCGTACGACAGAGACAGCCACGTGGGACGACCCAGCCATCATCGCCGCGCGCATCCCGTACGACTCCATCTTCTTCGGCACGCTGATCACTCGTGGTGGCTACGGCGAGGTCTACAAAGGCACCTAGAAGGGTGAGACCGTGGCGATCAAGCAGCTTCTACCAGGTCGCAGGGAGAACTCGGAGCAGGTCTCGGAATTTTTGGGTGAGCTCAAGCTCATGTCAACGCTCGACCATGACCGTATCGTCAAGTTCATCGGCGTGGCCTGGAACTCACTGAGCGACGCGTGCCTCGTCGTTGAATTCATGGATAACGGAGACCTTCGCTCAGTTCTAAACCGCTGGGACTCGGGACCAGAGAAGTGCGTGAACGGCTTCGATTCCGAAAAGATCAAGATCGCACTGCACATCGCCCACGCGCTGCTGTACCTACACTCGATGCAGCCAGCGGTCGTCCACCGTGATCTCAAGTCGAAGAACATCCTGCTGGACTCGAACTTGGACGCTAAGTTGGCCGACTTCGGCGTCTCGCGTGAGCGTGCTGAGTCTACGATGACTGCTGAAGTAGGATCGTCGCTGTGGATGGCGCCTGAGGTCATGATGGGCAAACGCTACGATGAGAAGGCCGACATCTTCTCATTCGGTGTCGTGTTATCTGAGCTGGACACGCATCAGCAGCCATACTTCCACGCGCGTGTTTCGGAGGGTGGCCAGAAAGTGCATGAGGCAGCGATCATGCAGCAAGTGATGACTGGCCGTACGAGTGTGGGCTTCTCGGATCGTGCGGACCCGGAACTAGTACAGTTGGGACGCGAGTGCGTGAGTCTGGACCCACGAGAGAGGCCTACGACAGCTCAGCTTCTACACCGTGTTCACTTGGTTCTGTGTCAGTACTCATAAACGCACTTGAGGCTTGCTTTCACAACTAATTTATAATGAACGGTTCGGGCTCATAGTCAATCATCTCGTATCATCCTCTTGCGTTGCTGAAATCGATTCAAACCAGTTAGTAAAACACCACCAGAAGCTGTTGGCTTCAGTGCTCGTTCGATCAGACCACGTGTGGTTCTGTATTGATTCGTACACTTTCTCCGCTAGTTGTCGTCTTCTGGCTTGATAGACTCATGTCCATCAATAAACTCTCCAGTGCCTCTCGACTCGAACAGCTCCACTGCCGCGTCCCAAATACGAAGCAGCTTCTCATTCGACACCACTAAGCCATGCAATGCCCCCACCGCCATGCTTTGAGACATCTCCAGAAGTATCAGTTGCCGGTCCAGTCGGCCTGCATCCTTTTGTTGGACTCGTCGTAGACGCGCCCAGCCAGCTTGCTTGACGGTGCAGCCTGCAAGAATACTCAACGAATCATCGCTGACACTAGAAGCCGCGGAGTCAATACTCGCGTACAGCAAGAGCACGCTGCCGTCGGGCTCGTAGACACGCCTCAACGCCGTCGGACTGCTGTAGGCGAACTGCCCAAGCTGCGTGGGGAAGCTAGACGCTACCATACCGAAGACTTCATCAGGCTTCTGGATCGAGAGTTGTTATACACACTAGTGCCGTGAGTCTCTTCACTACAATAGCAGAGAACCACACGAAGCTTGTCCATACCTCGCCCAGTTGGCGGCCTCTGAAGAGAGAGATCTGCATCAAGCCCCACAGCACGTCTGCTGCATGCGAGAGCTTGAACGGAAGGTAGTAGCCGACCTGGATGAAGGCTCGGAAGCTGCCCTCTGCGAGAGCTGGCTTCCGCGTGAGCCACACAATAGGGGCGACGCTCGCGCGATTGCCGCGTGCGATCTTTGTTAGTGTTTCCAGTTGGTGTCCAAGCGTCGCCAGGATCTGCTCGTCGTCCACGGCCAATGTCATCGATCGAGCTGCAACCTACAGTATCACAAACCACATCATTAGACACTCTAACATCATAGACAGTATTGAAAGTCTCACGCCAGCTATGAACGCTATCAACGTACAGAGGGACGGGACGCGTCGTACAGGCGGTTGTACGCGTGAACAGCTTGTAGGAGACGTCGCGCCTGAGCCTGAGTCGCCTCAGGGTCTCCGTTATGGCGGTCGGAGACCATGACTTCGGATGATACGGGCCGCCTCAGTGTAGTCTTCTGCTGCTGTTGCTGTATCTTGTAGACAGTTAAGCGCAGTCGCGTGAGCTCGTCGCGTGCTCGTTTGGGGAGACCGTGACCAATATTAGAAGATCCTCCATCCGCCGCCATGTCGCCTTTCTCAGCGTCATTGTGCCAATCGTCCACGAGCGTCAGCGCGGCCTCCAGCACCAGCGGGTCGTCCAGCACGAGTCCGTCCATTGCTGTGTCGTGTTCGTCAGTCTCCGATGTGAAGGAGCGTGCATCCAGTGGACACTTCTGAGTTTCGTGGGTCAGAAACCAAAAAAGCACCCACGGTTAGTTCATCCCTCCCCTCGTTTTAATGACGGTTGAAGTCAAAACTCAAACTACGACTAGTCCATCAAGCCACCAGAGATCTTCGTCTCGTAGTCTTTCATTGAGCTATCACGGTGAACTCGTTGCTCTACTCATACTGAGGTCCATGAGCCGGTTTTCGAGCGAGTTGCGGCTTCGCGGCTCCTGTGCCGAGTGCTCTAACGTCGCCTCCCAAAACCCGAGAAGCTGCTGCTTGGGTACGGAGTAACCTGGCACTGTTTCCACGACGATGCCTTGCGCCAACTCCATGAGCACGCGCGGCCGAGTGCCAGTACTTTGAGAGACACGGCTCAGACGAGTCCAACCGGCTTCTTTGAACATGCATCCGCGTAGAAGATTTGGTGCATTGTGATTCCCTGGACTCGCCACACCCGAGCCGATGGTCGCGTAGACGAAGAGTACACTGCCGTCGTCTTCGAACACTCGCCGGACTGCGATGGGCCCGGTCGATGCAAAGGTCCTCGCGATCGTGTGGCAGCTAGACGAGACCATGGCCATCGCCTCGTCTTTTCCTTGGGTTAATAGCTACAAAACACAACGTCAGAAACACACACGAAAGGCCACCAAGCATTAACTAAGAAAACCACTAGGACTATACCTCGTCGACTTGCTCGTAGCGTCCGAAATGCATCGAAAGACTGGACTCCCAGATCGCGTCGGTGACGACCGACAGCTTGAAGGGGAGGTAATACCCGAACTTGGCCTGGTCTTTCAAGATTCCCCGTGCGATGATGGGTTTATCAGACACCACAGGAGTCGGAACAGAACTCGAGCAGTTGGCTCTTGCGATGCGCGTCAATGCGTCCAGCCGGCTGCGTAGTGAATCCACGATGCGGTGGTCGTCCACAGCTCGGACGACTACGCTGTCGCCTATCCGAAACTGTTCATACACGTATAAATCAATAACATCAAAAGACGCCGATAGAATACAAAATCTACGGACACGCACCGTGAATCGATGAGCCGCTCGGAGCCGCTGGTTGTAGGAGCGCACGGCCATCAGCACGCGTCTCGCCTGCGTGCGCAGGGCACGCGCCTCACCATCATCTTGCTCTCGCCCTCCTCCAGAGTCTCCACTAATAACGAACTTGCCGTTCTCCTGTCCTTGGTCCTTCTCCCGGTGCCGCTGAACCGCAGAGTCAAGGAGGAGTTCTCGAATGGTCAGCCGCAGTCGCGTGAGCTCTTGGTTGCGGAGACCGTCAGAAACAGACCCTTCCTGGCGACGGACACCGCTGGTAGTGCCGCCTTTCTTGCTGCTGCCAGTGTAGTAGTCGTCCACGAGCGCGAGCGCCGCCTCCAATACGCGCGGATCGTCGACCAGCTCCCGCATTTTCGGACTCGTGTTCGCTCGGTTGTCTACCAATAGGAGACTGCTGGGGAATTTGGAGTCTTCGTTGACTCTTTTTCATCGTGGGTACGAAAGTTGACAGTCAGAAATCAGCTTCCCACACATCAAATCATGACCAAAAAGTTGGTGCTGATTTGCTTGTTGCGGTTGCCTTTCTCACTCTACCGGCCGGTCTCGATACGTGAATCACCTCTTCATCAAGCAGCTCTCCATCAAAGTCCTTGTCTAAATGACCCCACACAGACCATGAGCTAGCTGTGTGTGGAAGCTAGTACGATGACGATTGTTTGCAGTTTTCATTCGACGCCGTTTTGTTTTTATACATAATTCATAAATCACGATCGACTTCCACAGATCACTAAGGCTTTCTTGCAGCCTTCTACAGACACGTCGTGATGCGATGGGACGCGCGCTGCAGTGCGCGTGACGAGATGCTCGTGCCCAGCGACACCATGTCCTGCATGGCGTCTCCGCCGGCCTTGACGGTGTCGCGGTCGTCGTCCACGGGTGCTCGCTTGGCCAGTCTCAGCAGCCGCAGATTCAGCGGTTCACTCTGGTGCGGCGTCAGCAAGCCTTTCAGCAACGTTTTGGGGCTCTGCCAGGTCGCACTGGGCGTCCAGACGCGTTCGGAATCCGTTGACTTGGACTCTGCTGGTGCTGAAGCTGATGCTGCCGGCTGACCAATCGAGAGGCCGCCCAGCAGCTGTGTCAGCGAGTCCGTGGAAGTCAGCGACTTGCCGCCGGCACCGACCCGCACACCCATAGGTCTCGACGGGTAGATCTTGACCAGCAAAGGGGACTCATTGTTGTTGGCGGCCTCGCCCACGGCGACCTTCGCCATGTTCTCGCGGTCAGCGGCTGTCAGCAGCGACTCGTACTGTTCACTTCCGTTGTTTCCGATAGTGTCCATGACCAGCGCTCTCCGCTTGGCCACGTGCGTGAGATCACGTGCGACGCTGAGCTGCTGAGTGACCATGTTGCGTAGCCGCACGTTCTCCATCTCAGCGTGCTGACGCTGCTGCTGCTGGCGTCTCGCAATGTGGCTCCATACTGCGTCCGCGCTGGCGCTGTTGAGTGGCAGGTCATCGCTGAGAAGCTCCAGCGCCTCAGGCCACTGCAGCTTGCGCTTGGTTCCAGCGAGCTGCGCCTCCAGCTCCACCACGCGCTTGCGAAGCTCCGCGATCTCCTCCTTGCGGCGGTTGCGCGTGCCTACGCGGGGCTTCGCCGCTGACGCTGACGCTGATGCTGAGGCTGAGGCTGACGCTGAAGCTTCTGCTGCTGAATGGTCAGCAGGAGGAGTCAGCGGCTTGTCGTCGCTGCTGAAGCCTCCGTCCGAAAAGCAGTCGAACGGTTCGAGCTCGTCACTGGCGTCCGACGCGTCACAGGCCTCAATGAAGTCCAGCGCCGCGCGCAGGATCTCTGGGTCGTCGTCCACGTCGTCGAAGCCCAGGCCGCTGAGGCCGGTGAAGCCCACGGGGCCGGTGGGTGCCGCTGGCTCGAGGAGGCTCATGTGATCGTCGGGTTTTTGGTTGCGGTTGGTGTTTGTATTGTGCTGAGTATGCTGACGGCAAGGCCAGTGAGAGTGAGATGATGAGATGGGCCGTCAAAGAGGGGAACGGGCTGGCGGGTTGACGGGTCAATCTCGGCGGGTAAACAGGCCGAGACTGGAGAAAGAGCAATCATTCCGATTTGAAATTACCATCATTCCCAATTGAGCTGAACTGGCTGGCAGCGCATAGTAATCAGCTTGGAATTCTTGACTTGAGCATCAGGATTCTTGATTCAAGGACAAACGAAACGGGATGGCAGTGCTGTATCGTCGAGTGCTGCTACAGGCAGCGTAATGGACCAGTATGGCAAGCTAGGCGTCTGTCTAGGTGGTACGTTTCATGTCATAATGATTGATGTTCACAGCACGACGATCAGCTCTGCTTCATCGTCTCGCGGGACCTGCTTAGTGAGCGGCGAGACCTTGGCATCGCCCGATGATGATACAGGCGACTCACTCTGGCTGTCACGGTCCTCGTCCTGGGTAGTGCTTGAGCTGCTGCTGGTACTGTTGTCTCCTCGTGCGAGTACTTCCTCCATCACCAGGTCTTCAATCACGTGCTGCGACTCGTCGAGATCCTCATTAATGTGAGCGAGCACAAGCTCCGTGAACATGCCTGGTCTCCTTCGCTGAGTGGAGGTGTTGACAAAGCGAGGCATGATGCGCACGCGACGAAACCACTGGATATGCGTGAGGTGTTTGGTCGTCTCCGAGGACAGAGGCTGCCCCGCAGGCTCGTACGGCGAAACCCGAGTCCAGCCTTGTGATTGGACAGCGTACGGAGGGAAGTCGGCGGTGGCAGCATTTGTAGGCTCGACGCTCAGCTCACTCACGATCATCGCACGCTGCTTTTCCGGTTCAGGGTAATGCCTCGTCACGATGCGTCCGTTGACTTCGACTGCGCCACCCTCTTCGTTTTGAGCAGCTCCGGTGAACAGCGACACCAACATGTTGTCTTTCTCCTCCTCTGTCTGTAACCAGAGCCATCCATCAGTCGTTCGTAAACTAACAATTGATCTTCATGAATATCAAGTGAACGCACCTCGAAATGCTGGCATCGAGCTTCAAGCGCGACCCGTTCGGAACGTTCGGCCAGCACACGCACGACGAGATCCAGGCTAAACGGCAACACCCACGCTTTATGGATCTCTACGACGGCCATATCAGGATCGTCATCACGGAGTCGCAAACTGCGGAACGTGCGGCGTGTCGTCCACTCCTGGTCGGCATCGAAGACTTGAGCTGTCGTGGCGTACTGAGCGTCCATCCGCTTCAGCAACTCCTCGTGGGAGAGCTCCAAGATATTGTCCGATGAGATCTGGAGCCTTTTCAGCGCACGGACACCTGGAATATCCTATATTTTGACAATCACCACGAGCGTCCATCAATCAATTAGTCCAGAAAATCAATCAAGCACAACATCAATCACAAGCTGCGTCCGTACCTCTTCACGTGGCTGCTTCTGCAGGAACTGCAGCAATTCCTTCGCGACTTGCACTTGACTCTCCAGCATCGACCGTAGCTTCGCATTCTCCACTTCACTGGCCTCGCGCTTGCGCTGCTGACGCGTCGCGAACTCCTCCCAGATCGACATGAGCTCCACCTGCGCCAGGTCCACGCCCTTGGCATTCGCGATGCGGTTCTTGGTCTCGTCCAGCGCCGTCTCTAGACAAACGACACGCTCGCGCAGGTAGTCGATCTCGTCCTTGCGCCGATTGCGCCGCCGCTTGCGCGTGGGCTTGGCCACGGCGCTGTCTCCTTCATCATCATCGTCGTCATTCTTGGTGCTGCCGCCGCTATCGTCGGGCGTATCACGGCCGAAGAGGAAGTCCGTGTCGTCCTCCATGTCGTCTATCAGTGACAGCGCCACCTGCAGCGCCGCAGCCTCGCCATGGTCCAGCGAACGCTGCCCCATTAGACGCAATGACTAACTCGTTTTCAGTGTGGAGCTGATGTGATGAGGAGCTGCCGAGGACGAGTCCCACCATATTTTCCATGATATGATATCGATTTATGGAGTGTTTCACACTCCATCTTGATTGCGTATGTCACAGACTTTCTGCTGTTGATGCTGCGAGAGTGTACGTCACAGTCTATTTTTGTAGTTATCTCTTCTCAATTATGTCTTTATCCGTAGATAAATCCAAATGATTACTCTAATCGTGGCGTCGTAAACGTCCGCCCAACTGTCGTCCTTTCGCAAGAAAGAAAGGAAGACTAAAAGGAAGAATAGAAGGGAGACGTAATACTAAAGGACGAAAACTAGTTCAGACTAATTAAACGGATACTTCAGCCAGTGCGTCACGCACGAAAGTGCCGAACTTGCGTCGACTATGGGACAGCAGCAAGTTCTCGACGGCCTGCAGGTTCCAGTCCAGACTGTGCTTGACGCGAGTCGCGATGACCCCGTGCAAATCGGTCCAAGCTGGCGTCCTAGTCGGATCCAAAGGCCGCGTGCGAAAGCGTCGAAACCACTGGACTTGGGTCAGCGGACTAGTCTTGGAGCCTTCACTAGTGGGCAGACCTTGATGCACTTGTAAACAACGCAGCCAGCCTTCTCCAGACATGCTGAATGGAATAAAGTCCGTCTTGAGAACGCCCGCGTACATCTTGGAGACCACAACAGCCAAGTCTGGACTCGAAATATTCTTCTTCGTAGCGATCTGGCCTTGCATCGTGCCTTTAGCGCTGTTTCCCGCTGGGAGCCCGACAAACAGCGATACAAGCGAGTCCTCATTCGGTTGCAGAAGGTTCTTAAACTCGTACACGCGCTCGTTTGATGTCATGCGGACTGTGTGCTGGAACAGAGCGTCGGCAACTGTGGTAACATCAAATGGAAGAAGCAGAGAGACTTCAAACACGACCATCGTGCCGTTCGCGCCGTCTTTGGTCACCTGGATATTCTGGAATTCTGTGCGATCGGAGGTGAACGAGGGTCGTGAGAATACGGAGGACGTCTGGCTGAAGAGCTCCTCGAGTTGAGCCAAATGCTCGGCTGGAGGCAGAAATTCCTTGAAAAACTCCTCCTCTAAGTGGATCGGACGCGGGACCAAGTCCTACATGCACACAGATACATTGATGAGTGGCATATCTAAGAAAATAGCAATTACTGATCCGCACCTGTGCCTTGAGAGCCCTTGTAGAGCGGTTCAGTAGTTGCCGTGATGTCTGAATTTGGCTCTTGAGCTCCGTTCGCAACTCGCTGTTCTCCGCCTCTACAAACTGCCGCTGCACCAATTGGCGATGCGAGATGTCCTCCCATACGCCTTGCAGTCCCTGTAGCTCGTGCTCTTCTTCTCGCGCTTGCGCAATAGCCGCGTCTTCGGCAATGCGCGTGCTCGCATCGATCTGCCGCTGCAGTCGCTCGGCGTGTTCGCGCAATGCCAGGATCTCGAGCTTACGGCGGTTGCGGCCATTGTACGGCAACGCCGATGACGCCTCCTTGGTGTTCGTATTGGAGCTGATCGGATTTTGGCGTTGTGGACACGTCTCCTTCACTGTCTCCAATGACGAGGAGTTGCCAACCTCAGGAAAGAGGAAGTCAAAGTCCAGCTCCCAGTCTTCGATCATGGACAGCGCCGCGCGCAGCAACGCCACATCTGTCGACGGCGATGAAGGCGCACACGAGTTCAGCATGTTGTTGTGCGTGTCGATGGCCTGCTTGTTGCCGTCTATGGCGGCAGTTGAATTGAAAGTGATGGCGAGTTTCGAGTCCCTCGCACGAAAAGGCAAAATGCGGGAAAATGTGATTGTCAGAGTGATGTTTGCAGTTGGAATGAATGCCTGCACTGGTATGATACCGGTTTTCCGACTGGGAAGTACTTTGCAGGAGTGATGATCTTCTTGAAATGGATGTTGAAGGTTGGTCTCGTCATCGGACTCCGAGCGCGACGTGCTTGCGTTGGACTGCGTGCAGTGTTGTTCTTTACGTGGCGATGTTTGATGAGACCGCGCGGACTGGGGGTGGAATCAAGGCAACTCGATGGGAAGATCAGTCGAAAGTGTGGAGTACAGTAAGTCAGAGTTTGCGTCTGGCCGAGTTGTGGGTTGCATGACGTGGCAGTTTCCGCCATCGCCTCTGGCCGTCGACATGATGATGGCTTCGCTCCAATCGCACAATCCATACTCGTCCCATTGGCTGTAAAAATCTCATTGTAAAATCTCATTCGGCGGTGCACTGGCGGATGCTGGGGAAATACACTACTAGTAGTGATGGCTTTGACAATCTATCCAAGCCATTCTCCAAATCCCTCAAGCTCCACAACTATCCCACGATAAGAAACCCATGAGCACTGCCGCCACCACCATCCCAGCCAAGTGGGACGCCTCGCAGATCGCTTCGCAAAAAGGCAAGATCGCGATCGTCACGGGCGCCAACACGGGCATCGGATTCGTCACGGCTCTCGAGCTGGCTCGCCACGGCGCCCACGTCATTCTCGCGTGCCGCAACCAAGCAAAGGGACGCGAGGCCGTCCAGAAGATCCAACAGGATCTGCGAACGACCGGTAGCGCCACGTTCCAGGAGCTGGATGTAAGTAGCCTCGCGAGCGTCAAGTCGTTTGCACAGGCCTTCACGCAGACGCATGATCGTTTGGACCTGCTCATTAACAACGCCGGCGTCTTCGCTGTGCCCTTTGAGCTCACGCTTGACGGCATTGAGATGCAGTTTGCGACCAACCACTTGGGCCATTTCGCACTCACGGCTCAGTTGATGGATCTCATGAAGACCACCGACGACGGCGGAATCGCACGAGTCGTAAACGTGAGCAGCAAGTTGCATGCCGACGCCAAGATGGACCTGAGCCAGATCATGGCCACGACCAGCACCACGTACGACGAGCTCGGTGTCTACGCCAACACCAAGCTGTACAACTTGTTGTTCTCACTCGAGCTCAATTGCCGCCTGCACATCGCTGGCATCACGAACGTGATCGCGACGACTGCACACCCGGGATTCACTGCTACGAACATGGGCGGCTCTGCGTCCACGTGGTTGCTGCGTCTGAGCAGCAAGATCAAAGGGGTATTCCCCTTCACACAATCAGCCGAGTTCGGCGCACTCCCCATCCTTTATGCAGCGGTAGGAGAGACTGTCGAGGCCAACGACTACATTGGACCAGACGGCTTCCGCGCCATGTCGGGGTATCCGACCAAGGAGCAGCCCACGGATGTGGCCAAGTCGGAGAAGCACGCGAAGACACTGTGGGACGAAAGCGAAAAGCTGGCCAAGCTTCAGTTCACGGTGTGAGAATACGTGTACCAGACATTCGGCTATGTAGACATTACGGTACCGGTACTACAATGAGAACGTATACTACCTACCGTGGATTTGGTGCGAAGCCCGAAGTCGAGACAGTGAATTTGGCGTGTGCATGTCGGCATAACGAAGCTTCTTCAGGCTAATTCGCAGGCTAGTTTCGTTGGGGCGTGATGGAGGAACGTGCCGAACTTGCGTCGGCTCTGGGACATCAGCAAGTTCTCAACGGCCTGTAGGTTCCAGTCGAGACTGTGCTTGACTCGAGTCGCGATGGCTCCGTGCAAGTCAGACAATGCTGGCGTTCTGGTCGGATTCAAAGGCCGAACGTGGACGCGTCGAAACCACTGAACGTGGGTCAGTGGACTGGTCTTGGCGTCTGAGACATCGGCAGTAGTCGGCAAGCCTTGATGTACCTCGACACAGCGAAGCCAGCCTTCTCCTGACATTCGGAATGGCATGAAATCCGTCTTGAGGACGTCTGCGTAGATTTTGGAGACCACGAGAGCCGAGTCCGGACTCGTGACAAACTTCTTCGTGGCGATCTGGCCTTGCATCGTGCCTTCAATGTCGTTTACTGTCGCCAGCCCAACAAACAACGACACCAGCGAGTTGTCATCGGGTTGGAGGATGTTCTTGAACTCGTACACGCGCTCGTTTGAGGTCATACGCACAGTATGCTGGAACAGCGCGTCCGTGACTCCAGCCACGTCAAACGGAAGAAGCAGCGAGACTTCAAACACGACCATCGTGCCGTTCGCGCCGTCGTCAGTCACCTGGATATTCTGGAATGCCTTTCGACCACAAGCGTACGCTGGTCGAGAGAAGACGGAAGACGTCTGGGTGAAGAGCTCCTCAAGTTGAGCCAAATGCTCTTCAGGAGGCACGAACTCCTTGCTGAAATCCTCATCTTCGTCGGTCGGACGCGGCACGAGACCCTAAACCAAGCACACAGATACATTGTGGTCAATAGTATACCTAGATAAAAACCACAAAAATATGATCCTCACCTGTGTCCTGAGAGCTCTTCTTGAGCTGTTCAGTAGCTGCCTTGCTGTTTGGATGTGGGCCTTGAGCTCCGCTCTTAGCAGGACGTTCTCCGCCTCGGCAACATGCCGCTGCATCAGTTGGCGACGCGACAGATCCTCCCACACGCCTTCCAGGCCCTGCAGATCGTGCTCTTCCTCATTCGTCTCCTGCGTCCTCGCGACGGCCGCCTCGTCGGCGATGCGCGTGCTCACATCGAGCTGCCGCTGCAGACGCTCGGCGTGTTCGCGCAACGCCTGGATCTCCAGTTTGCGGCGGTTGCGGCCTTTGTACGGAGCTCGCGATGCCTCCTCTCCGTTCGTATTGGAGCTGGTAGATGAAGAGCTCAGTCGACGTCGCGGGGACGCCTTCTCCATAGTAGTCTCGGGTGGCGCGGAGTCGCTGTTGGCAGGGAAGAGGAAGCCAAAGTCCAGCTCCCAGTCGTCGATCACAGACAGAGCCGCGCGCAGCGACGACGCGTCCACCGACGAAGAGGACGACGAGCAGGAGTTCTGCATGTGTCTGTGCGTGTTAGTAGTCTTCTTGTTGCGTCTCTAGACGACTTACTGGCGGCCGCAGGAAGTAAGGAAGAGTGGACGGTCTCACATGTACACTTCCCGTTGACCAGCGTTTACATCATGAAGAGATCGGACAAATCTTCAAGTGGCATAATCACAATAATATATTGAAGGTGATTCGTCCCCAATAATAATTGTTATGGACAAATATTGTTTTGTTTATCCAATGTTGAGCCAAAAGTGATGTTGGTAAACGAAGAACGATGTAGTATTATATTATATTGTAGTGGCTTGGCTTTCCACCTGGTCACTCACCACGACTCGAGGGTCACACACGGGGCACGGGTAAATAAACTGCTCAGTCCGAGGCTGCCACTCCAGGTTTCGGTCTTGGGCACGACAGTCACAAAGGCGTCATCCACACGGCGGTGGACGGTCTCATGGTGTTCACAGAGTCCCTGGGCCACGAGCTTGGTCACCATTTGCAGCATCACGTTCAGCGCTCCGCCATTGGACGACGTCTTGGGGATCACGCAGTGCTTCATCTGGATCTTGGTCGAGTTGGAGGCGGTCTGGCTCACAGCCGTCCAGCCGTGAGCTCGGAACGAGAGGTGTTCAGTGATCTTCGCAGACAGGAAGCCACTGCCCGGCACGTCCAGTGCTGGCGTGATGTCGGCAGCCCAGACGATCACCACACGGCCGTTGTCCACGAAGCGGCGGCCCACGATCATGCCTTGGACGTGGCCGATCTGGAAGGCTGAGCCCAGCGTCATGCGGAAGCCCTTGATCATGAGGTCGGCATCATCAGCAGGCTTGAACGGGAACTGCGTGGGCTCGGTCGTGCGGTCGGCGTAGTACTTCCAGATCGCCTCGCTTGTCGCTGTACAGTCAAAGGGCACGACGCGACTGTCGATAACGGAGACCAAGCCAGCGTCTCCGTAAGTTTTTTGCTGGGAAATGGAGTCACTCGACTGGAATTCCGCGTGGTTGAAGACATCAGTGGCCTGGATCATGAGCAAGTCGACCTTGTTCATCAGCGTCTCACACAGCGAGGCCTCGACCATGTCGTCGTAGTCCACAATTTCGTGGATGTGCTTGGTCATCATGATCGGCGTTTCCACGTCCGAGCCCGTCGTCGTCGTCGTTGCCGTGGTCTCCTGACGCTTTGCTTCGAGCTAAGTCACAGATCATCCAGTCCACAGTCAGCACGCCAGCTCACCACTACCACTACTAACAAGCTGTGAATTCTCACTCACCAGCGTCGAGCCGCGCTTGAGCGACCGCAGGAACTGCTGCGTGATCTTGCGCTGCTCCTCCACGGTCACGCGCAGGCGTTCGTTCGTCGCCTCGGCCTCGCGCCTCGCGCGGTGCTGGCGTTGTGCGACGTTCCGCCAGATCGAGATCTTCTGGCCTCGGTAGTAGACTTCCGCAGACGTCGGCGAGCCCACAGGCGAGCGGGACTTCGCGCGACGCGACCGCACGAGCTCCAATTGCGCCTCCAGCTCCTTGGCCTCCGTGCGCAGCACCATGAGCTCATTGCGCACACGCGTCGAGCCGCTCTCCTTGTACCGCTTTTTCTCGGTCGAGGCACTGGCCTTCCACTGCGTCGGCCGTGGCGCCAACGCCAATTGAGAGGAGACCGTCACAGGAGAAGTTGACGACGTGAAGGACATCGAGGACGCTGAAGATGACGAGGCCTCGCTGGCGGCGTCCTCAAACAGGATCTCCTGGATCAGCGTGTCGCCGCTGTCGACGCTCTCGTCCAGCAGATCCAGAATCGCCTGCAGACTGTCGGCCTCCACGTCGCCGTGCATCAGCGGCGTTGATGGCTCCATCCATAGTGACGCGTCCATATTGAGTGTATTGGGGAGTGTCTGGCTGATGAGTATTGGACTAATGAGCGCCAATTCCGCCGCGTGGTTTTGGACTTTTGCCCCTTTCCCTTTTGGCGTTGGGGAGCTCTTCTTCGCCACATTGCGAAACCGACTGCACACTGCTGCTTGGTCTCACGCAAGCCACATCCATCGCTCGAAGATGAGTTACATTTTGATGGGCGGGTGTCGCACACTGCGCCAAAGGACGAGGGGGTACGAGCCTCCCGTATGTGATACAGCAGGCGTTACGGTGTTCCATGTGGTCAACCAGTTGGCTTGAAAGAGACCTGTGAGAATGAATATTCGTATTTTCGAGCCGTCATCAAGACCAACAGTAATCAACTTCAAAGACTTTCCCCAGCAGACTGAACAGCACCGAGCCACTAAATTAGCCTTAAACTAGGCTAATTGCCTGGAACGCTCGAATGTGTAGAGACCTCACGGGATCCTTGCTGGCACTCGTGGCCAAAGAAGTGGACAGATCCAGACGCCGTGTGCGTGCGTGAGTGTACGACACTGGTCGTGGCCACGAAAATGAAAGACAGCTCATCTGCTCGTTGGTGTCTCACCTGTATCCTTGACGAACCCATTGCAACGTGAGTCAGGCCACGATCATGCCAGCGTGTCCTGACGACAAGCTGGACTGAGGAGCCACAGTGAAGCCACCCACTCGCTCGCCTAACGTAGTAGCCATAGATTTCCATCCATTTTCTTATACATACATAGAGCGTGTGTGTGTTTGTTTCGCTAGTTGGGAGCTGCTCGCGACGACAGCAGCAGCGTCTCGACGGTCTCGTGCTTGAACTGGATTTCCTGCGTGAGCTGGTCCAGCAAAAAGTCTGTGAGCAGGCCTGCTTGCCGACGACTCGCGGCCGAGATGCTCTCGTCGAACGTGAGGCGGAAGCGCTGCACGGACTGCACCATCGCGAGTGGGCGGCCGTCCGCCGAGGCGTTGGACTTGCCAGGAAGCACGCGGATCCACGACGTTTCGTTGATGTGGATGCCGTTGATTGGATCAGCCGCCGCATCGTGCTGCTCGATGAACATGGTCGAGATGATGGCACCCGGACGTTCTGGCGTGACAGCAAATCGCTGGTAAATGCCCTTGCCGTCGAAGCTTCCCTTGAGGCCGTTCATGTTGGCCGACGCGGTGAAATGGGACACGATCGTGTCGTCATGGACCATCAGCTCCTACAATAATAACCACCACGTATTAGTCCTCTTGATACATGATCCGTTACCTGATCATGGCAGGCTCCACTTACAATCGACATGTCTTCACGGCATCGCTTCTGCTCGGTCTTCTTCGCGATGTACTGCCACGCCGCGTCCAGCACTTGAGGCGATCCAAACGGAACCGCCCAGGCGTCACGAAGCTCCAGAATGACTTCGTCCTCTTGGTCGTCCTTGACTTCGATGTCCACGAACTTGAGCGTGCCGTCGTGGAACTTGGGGAAGGTGAACTCCTTGTCCATCTCGGCGTACATCTTCGTGATCAAGGAGCATTGACCCGTCTCGTTCACATCGATGCTCACGTTGATCGGCAGTCTTGGGCGCTTGGATGGGAACGTCTCGTCCTCCTACAGAAGTACCCAAGTCAGCTTCCTCTGCCCATTCGAAAGAATCTTACATAGTAACCACCAACCTCCATGCGTCGAGCCTTCTGCATGAGCTTGAGCAGACCACGCGCGACCTTCATCTGCGTCTCCAGCAGTCCACGCAGCTTGGCCTGCTCCAGCTCGGCCTTCTGCCTCAGTCTCTGCTGGCGACTGGAGATATCCTGCCACATCACCGCCAGTGCTGCCTCAACACCTTGCCCGGCACCGGCAAACACATCGCGGTTGTCGTCTCCGTTAGCGACCTTCTCCGCATGAAGCGTCGCCAACTGGCCTTCCATCTCCTTCACCTTATCACGCAGGTAGATGATCTCCTCGCGGCGCTTGTGGCGTGTCGACGCGACCGTCGACGGCTTGAGCTCTCCATTCCCGGCCTTGGTCTTTCGCTGTGTGACCGTCGTGGTCGCAGACGCCTTGCCATTGGCCTTCGCAGGAGTCTTGCGCTTGCGATCCGGACTCGTTGGCCCGCCTTCACTGCCGTATTCGCTGCTGCCGTCGGCTTCGTTGTCGTTCTCGTCATTCGTCGAGTCCGTATCGTCCGTCGCGGCCGGTGACGACGCCACGGGCACGCCGTTCACAGAGCTCTCGCAGTCCCATGATTCGATGATCTCCAGCGCCGCGCGCAGCAGATCCGGATCGTCGTCGCCCAGCCAGTTCGTCGCGTTGATCGCGTTCATGGCATTCATCATCGCCATCTTCTCGCGTTTTCTCCTCTGCGTCTGGGAATCGGGCAGCCTACACGAGTGTACCAGCGGTGGTGGAACAGCCAGACAGGCGGGACCTTCACTCTCCCATTAGTCTGAGCTAGCTTCTGGTCGGTACATGAAGACTAAAACAGATTTTTTTCTCATAAACACGATGAAAAAATGTTGGTCACATAATCAGCCCAGAAAGGATTGGGCACACAGCAAGAAGGAGTACCGGCATGGAAAATAATACATTGGGATAGAGCTTCACTAGACGTTTATGGTTGGTGCTGGCAGCGCGTAGACGACGTGGCCTAGAAGCAGCGCCTCGATGGTCTCGTGCTTCATGTCTACGTCCATCTTGAGCTTGTCGAGCACAAGGTTTGTGAGGGTGCCGGCGTGCTGGCGGCTGTTGAGCTCCTGGCAGTCGTCGAAGGTTGTGTTGAACCGGTGTGTGCACTGGACCTGGCTCAGTGGGCCACTCGTCGTCTCTCTCATGATGCCGTCGTTAAGCGGCACGACTCGCATCCACACGTCTTCACGCGACGCCGTGCCGTCGAAGATCCCTGGGATGCCCTGGCGAGGACCACCAGACATACACGTGACGATCGTGCCTGGAGATTCGACGGTGTCCTCACGGAAACGCTTGAGGACCATGCGTCCGTCCAGGTTACACTTGCTCTCTCCGACGAGGATCGTCGCTAGGAACTGGGACATCACAAGATCCGGGAGGACAATTTGGGCATCCTAATAGGGGGGATACACAATATCACGGTCAGTAAGCTTACGTGGACTTGTCTCTCGTGGAAGAGCCCACCAAACGTACCACTTTGTGTTCTGGTTGACACATCTTCTCGTTGCTTTTCTTCACGGCAAACTGCCATAGCGCGTCGAACACGCGAGATGCTTCGAAGGGCATGACCCAGGACTCGCGCAGTTCCACGATGATGTTGTCGGTGCCGTCGTCCGTGACCTGGATGTCGATGAACTTGGTCGTGCCGTCGTGGAACTTGGAGAACGAAAAGGCCTCGTCCTTCTGCGAGTACAGCTTCTCCACCCACGCGAGGTGCTCCTGCTCTCCCATCCGAGAGCCGCTCACTGTGATCTGTCCGACCCTGGGTCGCTTGGGCATAGGGTAACTCTCATGATCCTTTGAAACGGCGAGCACAAGCAATGCAATCGAGTCAGCATAGCGCCAGAGAGGATCCCGCAGAGACAGAGCTGCTCACCTCGATGCGTCGCGCAGCCTGCATGAGCTTCATCAGTCCCTGAGCGACCTTGACCTGCGTCTCCAGCAGCTTCTTGAGCTTGGCCTGTTCCAGCTCCGACTTCTGTCGCATTCGCTGCTGACGCGCCGCGATATCCTGCCACGCCACCGCCAGCGCGTTGTCCAGGTCCTTCTTGATGCCCATCTGAAGCGCATCCGCCGTCGCCGTCTCCTGGACTTCCTCCAGTTGCTTCTCCAGCTCCATGACCTTTTCGCGCAAGTAGATGATCTCTTCGCGTCGGCGGTGACGCGTCGACGTCAGCGTCGACAGCTTGAGCTCGCGAGACTCGCCACGCGCCGTCGTGCTTCGCGTCGCAACAAACGGCTTGACATCCAGATCTGGGAGCATCCGCTTCTTGGTCTTCTTCTCCACCGGCGCAGGCGCGCGCACGTCGTCACCAGACTCGCCGTCGTGTTCGTCGTTGGTGCTGTCGACGCCGTCGGTCTCATCGGAGGGCGACCCAGGCGTCGACACCAGCGAGTGGACGTCGCCCGTCACAGAGCCCACGCCATCCCAGGCCTCGATGATCTCCAGCGCCGCGCGCAGCACCTCCGGGTCTTCTTCTTGGAGCCAGCTCATATTCCTTCCTCTTGTGTGGTAAATCTGTTTATGCTGCGTTGAGTTTTGTTTTGTTGAGCATTTCACGAAGTACCTGTCGATTTTGATACTGTCTTACAGAGGGGAGACGACCATCATTCCTGGAAGCCACCAAATGATTGTGCAAAACCCGTGCTTCTGCAGCAAATGAAGACGTGAACATGCGGTGGATACCCAAAAACAGAGGTTTTCCCGATCCTAATTAGTTTCTGGGCTGGGCTCAGAAATGAAGAAAAAGGCGGTTTTAAGTTTTGAGGATGTTTTGAAGATGGAAAAACACTTGTGTGTCAAACAGCAATTTGGACGTCTTAATGGACGCGCAGGCACCACGTGACGAGCGGAAATGCTGGTCTGGGTTGGTGCGTCAGTTGAGTCTGGATCTCCAGACAGACAAATCCACTGAACAGTGTATGATGGTCTCTGCGCTAATCCCATGATGACGGCGTTCTCGATTGCAACCATCGTGCAACTCTACGGTCATAATCAAAAACTAAAGTCGGCGACGAGTTTATGACCATAATTGGGTACAGTTTCCCCAAATTCACGTAATTTATATTTGAGCCAAAACACTTTTTGAGGACCCGATTAAACTCGGAGGAGACAATGTTGAACCACTCACAAGATGTGTTCGGTGCGTGGCAGCCACCATCTTCGTGTACGAGGCCAAGAAGACAACGATTAGTTAGCTTTTCCCCAGCCAGTTGGCTGGCAGAGACGCTGCCAAGACAGTCTCCACCACGAAAGACGCTATGGGTTTCTGGTTTCAACCACCTGATCGCTGCGGATCTTCAATGCATCGGGATAAGCCGCTAACTTTGGATCCACCTGTCCGGCACGACGTTGACGAGTGTACATGTATCTATCTACATGTACGTAGTACTGCATACAATCTTGTCTTACGCACGTGGCTGTAACAGGAGCATCTCCAGCACCTCGTGCTTGGACTCGACGTCGGCCTTGAGCTTTTCCAAGACCAGATTAGTAACGAAGCCGACTCGTTCTGGGTCTCCTGGCTCGACAACGGTCGAGTTGCCGAAGATGAAGCGGAAGCGACGAATGCTCTGCACGAGGGTCAGTGGGTAACTACGTCCGGATTGGGACGTGTGGGAAGGAGCTGGGAGGATACGCAGCCACACATCCTCTTGGAAGTCGACCCCTCGGACGCTGTTCACGGGTGGCGTGCCGCTTGAGATCGAAACAATGGCTGGCGGGTGGTCTGCGTCTCCGTGGAACTGCTTCGTGGTGATCTGGCCTACTGTGGATGTAAGGCCAGACATGCAGAACCGCACGATGTGCATATCGTCACCTCGGACAGCCTCCTGTATCCACATCAGCATAAGCATTAGCTCGAGTTAGTTCTCTATGCTGCGAGGCAATATCTGTCTATAACGGAGACCTACCGCATGGGTACCAGGCACGTTGTCCCACTTCTTGTCCAACGCACGGATGGTATCCTTCCACAGTGCAGCGAGCACCTTGGTGGAGTCAAAAGGCACGGTCTTGGCATCGTGGAACTCGACCACCACGCTGCCGTCGCTTTCGTCCGTGACTTGGATGTCCAGGAACCGCAGCGTGCCGTCGTTGAACTTGGGCAGCGTGAACTGGCTGTGGATTTCGCGATAGCGCACCTCCAACTCTGCAAGTTGGTCGCGTTCGCGTTCGTGTACAGCCCTCTGGACGAGAATGAGCTTTTGCCGCTTGGGTGATAGGAACACCGAGTCGTCCTGTCATACAGCAAGTGAGACCATACACACAATAAGTCAATGCAATCAACTGGTACAGTACTACGTACCTCGATGAGTCGGGCTGTCTGGAAGGCCTTGATGAGCTGCTGCGATACATTCACTTGCATCTCCAGCAGCCGCCGCAGCCGCACTTGCTCTACTTCAGCCTTGTGGCGCATCCGCTGCTGGCGGTTCGCAATGCTTTGCCACATCACAGTCACTTCCTGATCGACTGCGCTGGTATTTGCTCCAGTTGTTTCCTCTCGCTTGGACTGCAGACTGGCTAGCTCTTGCTGGAGCACCTCGATCTTGTCCCGCAAGTACACGATCTCATTCTGCCTCTTGTGGGTCGTAGACGCCAGAGTCGACGGCTTGAGCTGCCGCGTTGTCGTAGATGCTCGCCCTTTGCGGCCACCTGTCACGACAGCTTCCTTGCCAACAGTTTCAACGTTGAGTGTGCCCTGGAATGAGTGAGAATTGTCGCCGTCACTTGATGACGATGACTCGGTCGCAGTCTGGCTGGCGTCCACAGCCTCATCGGTCGCCACTAGCGAGAATACGGATAAATTACCACCCAGTGCGCCACCAGTGAAGTCCCAGTCATCCAGACTGGCGAGCGCTGCACGCAGCAGCTCCGCATCATCGTCTCCGTCAAGCAAACTCATTGAGCCTTTCTCTCCTTGGTGACCGCAATCAATTGCTTTCCATCACCGAGTAGCAGACTACAAAGGGTTACCTCCCGTATGAAGTAGATCATATATCTATCAGCAGAGGTATCTGACAAAACCTGTGTTATCAGGAACTCCGACCCTGCTCAATCGACACTCTGATCGGCATTTCCGAATCTGCAGTCGCGAGCTACAAGCATGACGGATCTGATGTTGAACGACGACTACGAGACACTGCAGGCGGCGCTTGCGATCATCGACGAGTGGGAAGTGGATCTCAAGCTTCCGTTCATCGATCCCAGCAAGAACGAATGTGAGAACGACACTGCGTCGACCAGTACACCCACCGACAGCGACGGTCTCAGTTCGAGTTCCCACTCTCCATCATCGTCTCCACCACCAGCTACGACTACTGTACCAAAGCCAACGGCTTCACGACGTCGTAAGGTGCGAAGTGAGGATGAGCCACAGCCCACGCAGATGCAGCGGCGTGAAGAACTGGTGTTTCTACGAGACAAAGTGCGTGAGCTGGAGTCTCAACTGCAGCAGATCAAAGACGACAGCAACAACGTCGTAGTCAACAAGGGCGAGACTGATGCAACGCAGCGTGCGCTGGACGCGTCGTGGGTGTGGCAGCAGATCGCGTCGCGGCAGTTGGAACACCGTCAGACTTCTGAGCGTGAGAACCTCAAGCTTCGCGTGATGGTCGAAGAACAGCTCAAGATCGCCAAGGACCTCATGCGCGTGCTCGTGCAGGCGTTCCATCGGTGTGAAGAAGCCAAGCAAAAGGAAGACGGCGTCGTGTTCAAGCGTGTGAAGCTTCCGCGCGATGGACTCGCGACGATCTCCGACGAAGACCAAATGCAGCGCGTACATGAGCTGTACGACGAGTCGAATGCCATGTTTGCCGAAGCCGCTTTTGTGGGACGACCGCCCGTGTTTCGAGACATCAACGTGCTCGAGCACGAGAACGGAGAGACGACGATCAACTTGGAAAGCTCGTGGGTCGTGCCTTACTCCGTTCACCAAGTCGCAGGGGCCTTTTGGCGGTATCTTGCAGCCAAGACAAGCCGTCAGGACTGCCGATTCGAAGAGGTACATCCACATATTTACTACTGGCTCTACGGGGGTTCTTATAGATTTGCTGACTGAATTTGGTGTGATGCTACTGTATTTAGTGTGTGGATCGTGAGAGCGATGTGCTTGTGACGCGGTACGAGTCATCAGCGACTGCGGCTCGGCTGATGGGGACCTTTGTCGGTCGATTTGTCGCCAAGCGTTTCCGAGCCACAGAAAGCAAACCCGACACCATGATCTGGGATATGCGTGGCGAGCCGATGAACTTCAAGCCGATCTCAATGGATGGCGTCCGTGTCCACAACGAGACCGTGACGCGAGTGGTCTGGGCCGATGGAGACAGAAATGCCAGTTCGAATGGTCAAGGTCGAATGGCGATGATCCAAACGTGCACGCGAGTGCATATCCAGTTTGCAGCCTCCGAGACGCCCACACGGCGTCGTCGCGTCGGTGCGCTCACCAACTACGCAATGCTCACAGTCGAATCGGAACTCTACTGGAAGCAGCAACTGCTCGAAGACTTGCTGCTGCGAGGATATGTCAAGTAGAGCAACAAGAGGGTCGTAGTGAGCTACTATAGTAGTTGTAATAGACGTCCAGTACTTGGAATATGTTCTTCACAGATCCATCTTCGCATCTTCATGGAAGATCGAAGTCGTCTTTATTAGCCTGAGCTAGTCATCAAACTGTCTGACACTTGTCTCCCATGGTTACGGCCGGGAAGGCGCAAGCTGTCTCTCTCCCGCACGAGCCGTCATCCATGTTGCAAAGACAAATCCTTCCTTTCTTCGCTGCCATCGTGACTGGCGCACGGTCCTGAACGAGTGTAAGACTTGCACCGGTTCGGGTCTAGGTCACTGCAACCCATCATCGGACTCCCCATGTGGCGGGCGAGTGTACGATTCCCGCGCACTTTCCACTACTGACCCATCATCAGCTAATTAGCTTAGCTTCAGCCTTGATTTTCCGCTATCTTAATACATTGAGTCTGTCTGTGTGTCACATGTCGCAACACGCCAAAGTCTCAGTTCCCAAGTGCCTTTTGACCAAAGTTGTTTCCACAGTCTCACCTACGAACCACAGTCTCACTTACAGTATTGACAGCAATAATGGCGTTGGATCTGCACGACGACTACGAGACGCTGGAGGCGGCGCTGGCGCTGATCGACACGTGGGAACTGGAGGCCAGCGACTCCAGTGTCGACTCGGCCTGTGACGATTCGTCCTCGGTCGCTACAGCCACCGACAGCGAAGACCACAGCTCCTCACACAGCCAGTCGCCGGCATCGTCCCCGCCTCCTGCGGCTCCTGCTCCTACTCCTGCTTCAGGCAGTAAACCGACTGGCAATTCTCGACGGCGCAAGACGAGAAGCGACGAGGTTGGTGATACAACGACGGCAGTTGCGCCTGCGCAGATGCAACGCCGTGAAGAGCTTTTGTTTCTACGGCGCAAGATCCGTGAGTTAGAGACGCAGCTGACGACGCTGCAGAAGAACACCATCACGACCATTGAAGACAGTCTCAGTACGCGGCCAATGGACGCGTCGTGGGTGTGGCAGCAGATCGCACTGCGGCAGCTTGAGAACCGCCAGAAGTCCGAGACCGAGAACGCACGGCTGCGAGTTTTGGTGGAGGAACAGGTCGCTGTGGCCAAGGAACTCACGCGCGTGCTGATGCGTGCGTACAAGCAGCAGCAGCACGAGAAAGACAACGACGGTGGAGCTGCTGGTTCGCACAAGCGCATCAAGTTACCACGAGGTGGACTAGCCGAGATCTCGGTGGAAGACCAACTGCGTCGGTGCCAGGAGCTTTACGACGAACGAGCCACAGCGTTCACAGAGCCACCCTTCTCCACGAACCGAATCGTGTTTCGTGAGGTAAATGTACTGGAGCATGAAAATGGAGAGGCGACGATCAATGTGGACAGTTCGTGGGTCGTTCCGTTTGCTGCCGAGAAAGTCACGAACGCATTTTGGAAGTACTTGGCTCGGAAAGTCCAACGTATGGAGTGCGGCTTCGACGGGGTACGT
>JAADXE010000434.1:0-25469 GCA_023337545.1 Pythium coloratum | reverse complement strand
GTCGCCGAACTGCTGCTTGACCTGGTCGAGGTAGAGCAGTGCGTCCTCCACGCGCAGTTCGCGGTGGCGCGCGGGCTGTGGGGGACCCATGCTCATCTGCGGCGGACCCGTTGTGTAATACGCTCCTCCGCCACCTCCTCCGCCGTTATCCGCTTCGTTCTCGTACTGCTGCTGCTGTTGTTGCTGCTGCTTCTGGCCCTGTGGAGGACCCTGCGGACCGCCCTGCGACGAGTTATCGCGACGCGGAGACGGCGGACGCACGCCGAAGCCCTGGCCGGGCTTCATACCGCCTCCACCCGAGAGCGACGAGCCTGGGTTGCCGCCCTGGCCCATTCCCTGGGCTTGCAATCGCACGGGGTGGCTCATGATCACGCTGGCCGACGAGGAGCCCTGGCCGCCAGAGACTCCTCCCATGCCCACAGAGACACCTCCTCCTCCTGGCTTGTTCAACACCGACGGTCCTCCGCCCAGTCCTCCGCGTGGAGGATGGAGGATGGAACCCGACAAAGGATGGTGAGGGGAGCGCGAGGCGCCCTGGCCCAGCGACGACGTGAGTGGCGGTGGGGGAAGTGGAGGAGGACCGCCGTGGAGGAGTCCTCCGTGGCCTCCATGGCCGCCTCCGCCTCCGCCGTGGATCGGGTGCAGTCCGCCCGAGTGGTGGCCGGGGTGGCCGAGCTGCGCGAGCGGCGGCTGCGGGTGGAAGCCGTGCGGCGGCTGGCCTGGCTGCTTCATGCCGCCCTGTGCGCCGCCCACGCCGCCCATGGACGGCGGGGGAGGCCCGTGGCCGCGGTCCCCGGAAGGTCCCGGGTACGACGGATTCATATTCACGCTGCTTCTTCTTCGGTTCGGTCGGAGAATGAATGAACCAACTCCTTTCCTCCCTTCGGCTCCACTCTCCTGTCTGTGCTCCGCTCCGCTGTGAGGAGTCCTCTGGGCGGACGAAAGCGAGGGGAGCGGAGCGGACGGTGCCACCAGCAGCAAAAGTAGGTACATACAGTGCGAAGGAGGAGGGGAGCCAGGCGCAGGCAGCCACAACAAACGGCACGTCCGCTCCTCTCTCGTTCACGGTGTCCTCCACTTCCCCTAAACCACGTCCACTCGCTGTTTTCGGACACGGTGCCAGCTGATATTCCAGAATACGGTAGGATGAAAAATAGGTTAAACCTTGTGTAGCTAGGTTTTTAAAAAGTCCGCGAAAAGGCGTGAGATGTCTCAAATCACTGGATATGCAGCGAGAGCAAACGCAGCAGCGCTGTTTGCAGGCTGCCGCAGTCAATCCACCTTCAGAGTGTCCTTCAGTAGCGCGATACAAGTTGCAAGCCTGGATCAATGCGGTAGCCTGGCGGCAGGAACGCGTTGAAACCGAGGATCAACTGTGGATATCCACGGAACAGACTGGACACGCGCAGGACCACACTGGGTGTGTCGATGGCCTGGGCATTGAAATCCTTCATGAGATCCAAAAACTGGTTGTAGATGTCGGATTGGTCGCCAAACTGCCACTTGACTTGGTCGATGTAGACGAACGCATCTTCTATCCGTTGTTCGCGGAAGCGTGCGGGTTGCGGCGACACCATGTTCATCTGTTGCGGACGACTTGCCGCGTACGAGGAGCCCATCAAGGGCAATGGAGGCCCGCGGCCGCGGTCACCGAAAGGTCTCGGGTACGGCAAATTCATATTCACGCTTCTTCTTCTTCGGCTTGGTTGGAGAATGAACCACCTCCGGCTCCACTCCTCTGTCTGTCTGTGTGCTCCACTCCGCTTCTCCACTTTGCCGTTAGGACTCCTCGCTGAGGAGTCCTGTCGTGCTAGCGGGGGATGGATTTACCATGAAAAGCGCGGTCAGTTCAGTGCGGAGGAGGAAAGGAGTCAGGCGCGGTGCTGCAGTCCCAACGGCAAGTCGTCTTCACTCTGTTGTGCTTTTTCAAGTTGAGCTCCACAATGTTTTCGGACATGGTATGAATACGAGCTGATACTTCAGAATACGGTAGGATTAACGACAATGAAACCTTCCGTATCTAGGTTTGACCTGGATCCCCCACCGGCATCGCCATGCTCGTGACGTCAAGATCCACGGGCTAATAACAAGCTCGTTGTTGTATGTCTACAAGGATGCGAATGCCTTGCGGCAGGAACGTGTTGAAGCCCACGATGAGTTCTGGATATCCACGGAACAACTGCGCGATACGCAACGCCAGACCACGCACATAAATCCCTTCACACTGGAACGCCCTGAGCAGATCCACGTATTCGCGGAAGACATGATGATGGTCACGGAACTGCTGATGAACCATATCGGCATACACGGTCGCGCTCTCAAAGTCCGATCTACGATAGAGCTCCCACTGCGGTTGGGTCACTGGATTCGTAGACAGCGAGCAGTCCGGCAGGTACAAACGAAACTCGGCAATCAGATCCGGGTGCCCGTGGAACAGTGTGTGCGCGCGTTGAACCAATTCGTGTATCTCGATGGTCTGGTGCTAGTAGTTTTTCAATAAGTCCAAGAACTGGTCGTAGCTGCCTGGGTGGTCGGCCGCTTAACTCGTTGGATAAACGCAATCGCACGATCAAATTCCATCTTTTGGGGTTTTCTGGTTCGTTCTTGGGTTGCCGTCTATTCAGACAACGACAATGAACAGCTTTGGCTGATGCCGCTCAAACCTCATACTTGTGTGCCGTCCTGGCCCTGCTTCCAGTTGGGTTCGTTTCGAAATTTCTCTTTCATAGCCTTTGGCATCGAATCAACGAGCCTTTCTCCGATTATTGGGTCGAGTTTTGATGTGATATGACAGCGACGACACGTTTGTACATGCAGATCCAGTCACTGGGATACGCGCACTCTGTTTGAAGGTCGACGTAACATCAGCAAAACGGAGCAATGCCGGTGAATCATTAATATTCAGATATTGGCGCCATCAAACAAACCGACACGGTCATGAACGCAGAGGCTCACATAAGCACACCCCTGTGCCATGCAGGTCATCGCAGTCAACCACACTTCCCAATGCCTTCAGTAGCGCGACACGAGTTGCAGATCTGGACCAAAGCGGACATCTGGTGGCAGAAACGCGTTGAAGCCGAGAATCAATTCCGGAGATCCGTGGAGAAGCTCCGAGACGCATTTGATCGTAGTGTCCAGATCGATGGTCCGCACATGGAAGCCGTGCATCACGCTTAGGAACCGACGAAATTCGTTCGGATGATCACGGAGATGGTGCTTCACGAGATCGACATACGAATTTGCTTTCTCTTCAGCCTCGTCCCGGTACTCCGGAAGGAATCCCATCGGTGTCATGCTCGTGACAGGGAAGAACGTCTTGAGGCCTTCGACCAAATCCGCGTGGCCGCGAAATAGCTCCGACACCTGGAGCGTGAGGCTGTGCACGGTAATAGACTGGGTGTGGCACGCACGCAACGCGGTCAAGAACTGACGGAATACGTCGGGTTGATCCCTGAATCGCTGCTTGACCTTGTCAAGAAAGGCGGTCGCCGCTTCCTCTGCATTGTCACGGACACGGTAGCGTGGCTGGTGTGGTGGCTGCATTGCTGTCGCTTCTTGGAGGTTCCAGTGCTTTTTCGAGTCTGACTGTGATTTCCACATTGGCCCCGCGTGTGGTTCCTTGCGTCGTGTCTCTCTGACGAGAAGTCTGAGCCATCAAATCACGTGCGATCAGTGGATGGAAGGCTCCAAGCAAACGAGAGAATTCTGAAAGTCGGGATGAACTCGTATCAAGGACAGTACTGTAACATTCTGCTGGTGGAACCGCCTCAATAATGGCATCAGCGAATGGAATCGGGCGTGAGGGGGTCGGATTTTGAGCTGTTCTCAGTGCGGTAATCTGGCGCCACGAACGTAATGAAACGTGCGATCAAATCGGGGTACCCACGAAATACCTGCGCGATGAGCTGGATTGCGGTGGTCATGTCGATGACATCGGTGCTGAAAGCCTTCAACACGGCCATGAACTTGTTGTGCACGTCAGGAACCGCGATGAGCTGCTGCTGGACTTCCTGGATGAACGCGAGCGCCTCTAGCTCACGGTTGTTCCCTGAATGTGGCAGCATTGGCACTGCTTCGCCCACCGCATTGGACGAGTCACGACGAATGCGAGAACTCGGAGGCAGGAATGCGTTGAAGCCCTCGATCAAATCCGGATGTCCGCGGAACAAACTCCATATACGCTGGATTGCGGTGGCGTTGTCGACGAATTCGCACTGGAAGTCCTTCAGCACAGCGAGAAAGAGCTTGAAGGTCTCGGGTTTGCCGCTGAGCTGTCGCTTGACCTCCTGTACATATGCGATCGCCTCTGATCTCCCCACCGATGGCTGATGAGCTGGTGGCAGCGGTGGCTGCATGTATGCAGCTGGCGTGTTGAGGTTTTCGTGCGCTAGTGCGTTCAGGCTCGTCGGATAGTGAATGTGATCCGTTGTGGCCGAGTCCTGGGGACACAAGTACGAGAATTCAGCGAAAAAGTCCATAGAACTCATCGCGCTTCGGATCTGTTAAAGATTGATGACGAGCCTGAAACCAAATCCGCGGTCGAGACATAGAATGGCGTTTGTAGGAAACGATTGTAGCATTAAACCTACCGTGAGGCAACCTCACGCACGAGGAGCTGTTCTCAGTAGCGCGACGTGAGCGGCGGCTCCATCACTACGGATGCGTCAGCACGGATGGTGTAGCCTGGTGGCAGGAATACATTAAAACCCGTGATCAATTCCGGGTATCCGCGGAACAGGTTCGACACGCGCAGGACCACGCCAGGCGTGTCGATGGTGCGCGCCTTGAACGCCTTCATGACATCCAGGAACTCGCTGTAGACGTCGGGTTCGCCGCTAAACTGCACCTTGATCTTGTCGAGATACGACAGCGCATCCGCCACGGTGAGCTGCTTGCCGTCGGACTGCGGCTGCGGCTGCATTCTCTTGTCTTCTTGTGGAGCGGTCCTTTGTTCTTCGGTGGCTTTTCTTGTTTTGAGCTCTCCAGTGGCATTCCGTAGATTTCATCAAACATTCCTGAGGGCCTGGTTCAAAACTCGAGAATCGATTCCCATTCTCAAAATACGACAATTGATTGGACGGTTTTCCCCCTATTCCCCTCAGCTCCATGCTGAGGTGAGAATACCTTCCCAACGAATTCTCAAACTCAAACCCATTCTCACATATAGTACACCCGGGGGCATTATTTGTAGTGGCCATCAGGACAGAATCAACTCGAAAATGGACCAAGACAGCGCTGTGGTGTTCACGATGATGGCCGTCGTCACAGCTATCGCCACCTACATAGCAAGTGGCGACGGTCGTGCATTCCGTGAGACACCAACCGAGCAAGCTACCATCCCAAACGAAACCTTTGATTGCGCCCTCCAGCAGTAGTCTAATGGTTGGTTCCGCCAAAACCTGCGCTGCTCCTACGACTCTTTCCTACAAATTGTCCAAGAAATCCTCCTCCACTGGCCTTCGGTTCATGGCTCCCTTCGTGCAAGCACCGGGCGAGCGATACTAGCATTCTCAAAGCGAATACGGAGCATCATAGCGATCATACTATCAGTCCAAATGAGTGTGCGGCGGGGCTGCACCTCGCCAGTGTCTGCGTTCTCCTCCACCTTGAGTCTCTCAATTCGAAAATGACCTAGCATGAGAATCGGAATGGATTTGTGGTTCAGAACAGCCTAGCATCTGGTGTGGTTCACACCATTTTTCAGCATGAGAATGGTTAGTTTTGAACCAGGTCCTGATGGGTTGACAAAATAAAACCTACCACCCACAGGTTTTAGCATTTTTGAGAAAGTACACGCATGAGAGCCTCTGCTTGCAGGCAAGACCTGCTCACCAGCGAGGTATTCATAGATCGGATCCTCCACTGCACAGAATCTGCATCTCATTAATATGAGGACATCATCGAAAATAGGGCTGGATGGCATGGATGCGTGTGCGTTGCGTCGACCCAAATGTGAAAAACAACCGGAGAACGATGACGAGCAAGCGACCAGCCTCGGCAACTCACCGCCGAAACTCATGGCATCCGGCAGCAGCAGCGGAGCTTGAAGGGAAAGATCCTACGCCTTCTCAGCACGAACAGAAGCGGCGAAGTCGCGAGCAAGTCGAGTGTGCGCAGTTCCTGCGCATGAAACACAAGCTTGTCTCCAAGCCCACGGACGCGTACACAAAGATTCGGCTTGTCCATCGCCAGGACGACGCTACACGGAAGCGCAACTTGCACAGGAATGGACACGGCAACGTCCATAGAGTCGAATCGAACGTCCCGCCGCCCATACAGCAAACCCGTACGTGAATGATCCAGCACTTGCTCTTCTTGTAGACCCACAACTCACATGTTTGGCCTCGCAGGTAGTGCTCAAGTGCGACCACATACAGCACGTGATTCTCCAGTCAAGCAACCCGATGAGAAAGGCACACGCCAACGCGTGCGACCGCAGTCTGCCAAGCCGAGACACGGTGAACGAGGTGCATTGGTCGCAGGCCAGCAGATCAGCGTGGCGCTATTGGAACGGACGAACTACTACAACCCCATCCCACTCACGACACACTTGGCTGCAAGCCGATCGGCGCCACGCCTCCAGGCTGCGCTGAAGTACTCGACTACTACTACGAGAACTAGTAGAAGCCCGTCTTCGACCAAGAGTGCTGCTGCTGTAACTACAAGCTCCTCAGCCTCCCAGCCAATGCTGTTCACAGAGGAGAAGGAAAACGCTTCAGGGCGACGGCACATTGTGGTGCACATGCAGCGCATGGTCATCACAGACGACGATGATGACGACGACGATCGAGACGTTGAGCCCACAATCGAAATCGAGACGAATAGGGTGCGATCAGGAGCAAGAGGCCGATCTCCACGTGTGGACAGCGACGACCGCACTTGCTTCATCTCACAACGCAAGGCCTGGCAGGACTGATAACACCTGCCGCAGTTGTGTGCCGCCTTTCTCGGCTGGGAGTCCAGGCGATACACATTGGGCCACCCATGTCCATGTCGCGACCCACAGCCAAGGCCACAAAACTCACGCAGTTGAAGTCCTACTGCTCGTCCCGCATTGGACACACACCAACGGCAGCCACGATTAGTACCGTACGTAGGGCCGCTCGGAAGAACGATCGGGAAGTTCCTCCAGCCGAAGAGCTGCTGTGTGGGCATCCCACCGTGTCCAAGTGACTTACCCTCTCCCGAAATCAAATACAATACCTGTACATACCGATTTTTCTTATCAACAGGTTTACCCACAATTAAAATCTTCATATCGAATGAATAAATTAAAAATGATACAATGTATTTATGATATCAATTTCCCATCCTCCAATGGGGGCACTTGAAGCTGGGAGCTCCTCAGCTTTCTGAGCCCATCTTCTACGACACGTCTTGGCTCCAATCACACGTCACTGTCTGACTGGGCGCGTAATACGCGGCGCAATCACGCGGCCATCATCGCGTTGGGCGCTTCCTCGTCGAACTCTGCGTGAACACCAAGGTCTCCGCTCATCTTTACAGCCATCCTAACCGGTTTCCGGTGCCTCGCTCTGCTCAGTCTGCAAGTTGCCTTGATATAACATGAGCCGCCTCCCGTCTTCCTCCTCGTCCTCTGCCTCTGCGCCGGCCATCGATGCGCCGGCGGCCGACGCCACACGCCGCATCGCCGCCATCCAGCGCCACGTCACGAACCCGAATGTCGCGGTGTCCACGTCCGCCAAGGTCATGAAGGAGCTCGTGGACGAGCGTGCGCGTGCGTCCTTTCTCGTGCGTGAGATGACGCTGTTCCTGGACGGCGGTGCGCAGCGCACCGAGTACCGTGAAGAAGCCATGGCGATGCTGGTCAAGTACCCAGAGTTCGTGACCACAGAGGCCTACGACATGACCCAGAGCGAGCAGCGCGAGTCCACACTACGCAAGGTGCGGCGTCTGTATCAGCTCTTCATGATGCACGGCGGTGCCGTGGAGAAGCGCAATGCCATCGCAGAGATCGTGGGCGTGTACGACCTCACGCTGTGGGTGCGCAACGGCGTGCACTTTGGTCTGTTCATGGGCGCGATCCTGGGCCAAGGAGACAAGGAGCAGCACGACGAGTGGCTCGTGCCGCTCATGACGCTGCAGATCTTCGGCAGCTTCTCGATGACCGAGCTGGGCCACGGCAGCCACACGCGCGGGCTTGAAACCACGGCGACGTTTGACCACGAGACCGACGAGTTTGTGATCCACACGCCCACGGACACGGCCACCAAATGGTGGATCGGCGCCGCCGGACAGACCGCGACCCACACGGTCGTGTTCGCGCAGCTGATCATCGACGGCGAGCACAAGGGACTGCAGAGCTTTGTCGTGCAGCTGCGCGACCCAGCGACCCACGCGCCGATGCCCGGCGTGCGTATCGGAGACTGTGGTGCCAAGCTCGGCCTCCACGGCGTGGACAATGGCTGGATCCAGTTCGACAACGTCCGCATCCCTCGCTTCCACATGCTGCGCCGCTACGCGAGCGTGTCCCGCACGGGTGAGTTCACGATGCTCGCCAAACCGCAGATGGCCTACAGCGCACTCATCGGCACGCGTGGTGCGCTGGTCACGCTGTCCACGGGCATCCTGAAGAAGGCGTTGACCATCACGCTTCGATACTGTGCGGTCCGTCGGCAGGGCGACCAGGTCAAGGCTGGTGCCAAGCACCCAGAGACCAAGCTCATCGACTACCAGAGCCACCAGTACCGCCTCATGCCGCTGCTCGCCAAGGCGTATGCGTACCACTTCCAGACGAGCTACATCGAGGCGCTCGTCACGCAGTTTGACCAGGACGGCGGCGACATTGATATCAACGTGCTGGCCGACATCCACGGCACGATGGCTGGTCTCAAGGCCTTCAGCACGTGGGACATTCTGTCCGCCATCGAGGAATGCCGTCAGAGCTGCGGCGGCACGGGCTACAGCGCCTACAGCGCGCTTGCCAAGACGCTGACCGACTTCTCGGTCATCGTGACGTTCGAAGGCGACAACACCGTCATGGCTCAGCAGACAGGCTCGTACACACTCAAGGCCGTCGACACCATGAAGAAGGGCCAGCCACTCGCCGGCTCCGTACGCTACCTTGTCGACTCCAAGGAGACCCGCTGGGACGCTGTGCGTACCCCTCAGGATGCGCTGGACTTTGGAAACCTCCTGTCGGCTCTGCGGTTCTACGCCTCGCGTCAGGTTCTCACGCTGGCCGCGAAGATGGATGATGCGTTGAAGACCTTCAAGACCCGCGAGGAAGCCTGGAGCCAGTGCCAGGTCGATGCGGTGGAGACTGCGCGCGTGCACGTCTTCTACAACGTGGCCACACGGTTCATTGAGAAAATACAGGAGCTCAAGGCCGCGTCACGCAACGACCCAAAGCGTGCGCCGCTTGTGCCTGTGCTGGAGGCTTTGTGCCAGTTGTTCGTGCTCCACGAGTTCGACCGCACGTCCTGCGCGTTCTTCCTCAAGCACGGCTTCATGACTGCGCAGCACTGCGACTGGATCCGCTCGCACGTCATGCTGCTGTGTACGCGCGTGCGTGACGACGCCGTGCCGCTCGTGGACGCGTTCAACCTCCACGATCACGTGCTCAACTCGACGGTCGGCCGTGCCGATGGCAACATCTACCAGGGCATTCTCGATGTCGCCACCAAGACGTCCGGCCAGCGCGCGCCGTACTTCGAAGACCACATCAAGCCCATGCTCGAGGGCGAGCTGCTGCCTGATGACGATGAGTAGAGGAAACACCGGAGGGAAATATCTGTGTCGTTCGTCAGGTGAGACCTTCAGTCTTCTAAATCAAACATACACTTTTGTTATTGAAGGTCTTTGCATTCACGCGTGTTCTCAAAAATGAAGAGATCTGATCTTATGACAGAGGTTCTATCTGCCCAGTGAAACTTCTGGGTACGTCCCCGTCGGCTTCGTCATCTCACTCCAGCATCTCCACGTCCACAGGCTGTGGTTTCTTGTGCTCGTCTTGCAGGTGTTTGCGCCGCTTTGCGACGCCAAGCTGACTCGAGTCTGGGGCGTCGTCCTCGACAACGAGCATTCGCATTCGCTTGCGCAGCACGTTACGTTCACCAGCTTTCTCTTGGCGCGCTTGACGCTGTCGCTTGACCAAGAATCGTCCGACCTGTGTGTCGTCGACGATAAACTCAATGCGGACCGACTCGGTTCCGTCTCCTTCAACCACACGCGTGGTTCTCTTGAGCACCTTCCGCCCTGGCACTCGGCTTGGAGTTTCCCTAGATGAAGGCCATTGAGGCGCACTCGTCGGCGAGGAGGCACATGATAGATGCTCGATTGGTGTGTGCATGGCCGACGCCACATTCGATCCGCCATAGTAGGTAGCCATCGATGAACCTGGTCGAGTACTTCCTTCGGTTTGCAACGCAGCACCGGTCACACCTTCCTCCATGCTACTCGCCCGTAGCTGGTTGCGCAGCTTGCTTGCATCCACATCCGGACGGCGGTTGCCATCCTTCGAACTAGAGTCCTCCTTCATTTCCTTCATCAGCCGCTCCAATTCAACGGCGTCTTCTCGCTCTGCAAGCGCCTCTTTCGAGCGATTGAGTCCGCCACCACCCTTTGCGAACAGATTCTTCGGTCCGAGCTTTACGACACTGTTGCGACCCTCTCCTCCAAAGCATCCTGCGCCAAGAAGTTCATCTTCCAGCTCGGCGATGTCCGAATCGTCGTCACCAGACTCTTCGTCACCGGACTCTTCGTCATCAGAGAACCTGACGCTCGTGGAGCTCAAAACGTCCAGTTGACGCTCGTAGATGTCGTCGCAACGGTGTTGGTAGTCTTGCTGCTGAGCGGAGAGAGACTTACGCTCTCCACGAGCAAACTTACGCAACACACCACCACGGCCATGCGATGTCGCGAAGTTGCTAAGATCTCGAATCAAGTGGATACGATCCCAACGTCGCAGCTTCTTGATTTCAGCCTCAGGGACACCCAAGTGGCGTAGCACCTCACCAGCCTCTTTCATCTTGAGCTTCCGCAGATCAGCCGTCGTGCCGGTCAGTGCGTCAGCACCTTCTTCCTCGCCTTCGCTCTTCTTCGCACGCGACTGAGGCTCACGCACGAAGCTGAAACCTTCACCACGACCAGTCGGATCTCCGATACCCCCAAGTTGCAGCATTCCTGATCCCTTGCCTTGCAGATGGCACTCAACGTAGCTGTTGGTCAGGTTCCACGGCGTCAGCAGCAACTGCTCGTGGATATAACGAGCCACCTTGATGTCCGTCTCCAGCTTGCGGACAGTCAAGTCGCGCTTCCACACATCTCGCAGCGCTTCCTTCTTAGCACGGCGCTCGAGCTGTAGAGGCTCAACCAGAGCAGCCGACAGCGCCTGCTTGCGAAGCTCGAGTCGTTTGAGCAGTAAATCAATCGCGCCATTCACGCCAGTAGGAGTAAACAACTTCGTCAAGCCGATGTCCAGCATACGCCGTTGCCCGGCCATCATACTCTCGTACAGGCAGACGGATTCTGGTGGAATACTCGCTCGAATTTCATCTTCGCTCGTGAGTTCTGACGCAGGTTTCTTCTTCCACCAACCAGAGTCGTTACCACCACGCTCAAATATCGCAACTTCTTTCATTCGCTTCCGGATCGCAGTGCCAGACTGATGAGGGAAAGCACGAGCGACATCTTCGATCTTGAGACGCTCGCCATCACGCGCTTTCTTGAACAGCCGAAGAATGTGGAGCGCCATGTACGGGCGGATGAATTGGTTTGCACCTCGAGAGTTTGGCGCGGGGACTTCAATCTGCGGCTCCACTTGTCCAGCAAGATACACATCCGGCATCTCGAAGATGTAGAGTGTCGGCTTCGCACCGTCACTGCCAATCGCGCTTGCGTTCTTTCCTTTAGCAACCGCACGGCACAGAAGGAACAGCTCATACGGACTGGAGTCGCGGTCACGAGCGGACGCTGACGGAGCGAAGGGCGCCACGGGCTTGTGCTCGAAAATTGGCACCTTGTACAACTGCGAGTTCAGCGTCGTCACCATTCGGCTTGGAGGAACGTTGCCCACAAACGGTGGTTCATCGTAGCGTCCAAGAGTGATGACTTGGCCCATCTTCACGTTCGGAGCCTTCGGACTCGGCTTCTTCTTACCAAGTTGCGCGTCCCCTTCGTGATCCGGCGGGCGCCAGTAGTGCAGGAGGCGGCTTGCCATGCCGGCATTGGACAGCACCGGAGGGTTCTGCTCGGTGAACTCCACGAGGATCAGCTTGCCACCCGCAACAGGCGTGAGATCGGAGCTCTTCCTGATCTGGGTCAACGGAATACCCTCGTCATTCGTAAGAATGGGCGCAACTGGCGGCGCAGCGAAGACCATGCTCTCGTTGATCTTGAATTTGCTTCGTGGCCGGTGAAACGCACGCAGCTTGGCTTTCGAAAGCTCGGGCTTTGCCATCGACAACTTGACGGCAGGCAGGGTGTGGTGCACAATGCTAATGACCTTCACCACTCCGCCGCCCTGAGTCCTACGCCAGCTGGAGCCTTCCGTACTAAGTAGGTCTCGGCTTGTAGCATTTCCGTTGCCAAAATCCAGTTCGTCCTTGGCGGTCTCGAGACGCTCGTACTTATCGCGGAGCCGTTTCTCCCGTTCCTGCGAATAAATCTCGGCGGCGCTCAGCTTTCGTTCAGGAATGCGAAGCGATGGCCGGATTTCATCCATATCTGGAACTGTGAGGACCAACGAAGGGTCGTTTTCATCCAGTACGAGCTTGCTTTCCGGCATATCGTTGGTCGAGTTCCAGCCGATGGCGTTTATCCACGACCCATCGTCGAGCTCCTTGTTCAATGGGCACGGCAGCTCCGCAATAACCTTCACAGTGACATACGAAGAAGAGACATTGACAGCACTTCTTGCAGCCGAGCTGCGTGGGATTTCCCAGCGGTAAGAACGCGGCTTGGTGACGTCAAACTCCTCCTGTGGCTTCAACAGATTCGCCTCCACAGCAGTACTCTTCCGTCCAGGATGCGTCTGCTTGTAGGCGCCAGACGCGTCTGCCATCTTACTGTAGCTCAAACCGCCAACAGCTTCCCGCGCTGCGGATGAGCTGCACGACGGACTGATTTCATCGCTCTCGACTTCTTCAATGACGTCGTTAGCCTGCTTCTTCTTGGCGTCCAAGTCAATGCCCCATAGAATGTCCTCTTCCCACGCGACTTGCTGCACTTTCACATACAGCGCATCATTGTCGCGGTCTTTAGCATCATCACTACGTGGCTTGGAGAATCCAACCACGGACAGCGCATTCACGAACGGAGACACCGTCGATGGCTGGAAGCGGCGCATCGGTTTGCCCGTGCTCTCCTGCTTACGAACGACCGGCGCCTTATCAATTGTTGCGTCTCCAGTGCCACTTTCCTTGGACGCGAGCAGCATCGTGAGCTGGTCGGGTGCGTACACGAGCCGCTCGCGTGTGGCTTCCTGGGCACGTTGTTCCGCCTGCGTGGACGCGATGCCTGCGAGCTCTTCGGACAGATCCAGCAGCGAGTCACTCACGCCTTCGTCGCACTTACGACGCTTGTAGATCGTCGCAAAGTCCACGATGCGGTCATTGAGCAGCGGCAGCGGCAGTGTCGCCGTGGTGTCTCCCTCTTCCGCCATCATGGATTGGCGAATGAGATGAGATGGACGAGGCGGAAAAAAATCACGACCAACACTCACAGGAACAGGGAGCTCTATTTGGAGTACCTATACCGGTATTGGGTAGTAGTGTGGGTACACTTGCGAACTTTTGGTGAACACCAACCCCAGCACCACATTGCAGTGATATGCCAGGAACTCGAGGGGGTCTAGACCTCCATGTATGGAAGTATCCTAGATGCATATATATCTACCTATCCGTAGCCTACGACAGATTGAAGGCAAGGGGAACGTATGGGAAGGCTCGTTCGAGCGCGAGCTCCCACATGCCCTGGAGGCAAGACTGCATCGTACTACGTAGTATTGTGAAGACCACATTTGGCCCACGCCCACAAGCCTTATGATAAGGGCGAGCTCCTGTCCGAGTCGGTCTCCGAGTCCTACAGGGACGAGTATTGAAGAGGTGCCCAACAGTTTAGTTTAGTCAACTGCAGTGCAGAGGGAACATTGAAGCCAGTGGGAAATGTCTGTGTCGACCGTCATGAGAGACCTTGAGGCCATCAGTCCGAACGTGATATTCGTTATTGGAGGGTTTTGAACTTGAATCTGTTATGGCGTTGTGAAAGGGCTTGTGGACGTATTATCTGATAGAGGTGGAGGTCGTATATGACGAAGAGCTTGTCGAGATCAGATGCCTGCTCAACAACTGACGTCAGCCAAATGCACGTCGCCCGTCGCGAGTCCCTGAAGGGAATGCAACGGAGACACTCTGGTTGAGATCGATTGACTGTCCATTCCTGAACAATCAGCGAGCAGCTCCAAGCATCAACCATCAACACAAGAATGAGCGAGTCGACCACCGCCACCACCTCGCCAGCTCCAGCTCCAGCCTCGCGCACGCCCGTGCCAGCTCAATGGAACGTGTCCATGCTTCCCGACGTCTCTGGTAAAGTGGTCATCGTGACCGGAGCCGGCACGGGTCTGGGCTACTACACGGCGCTTGAACTCGCGCGTCGCGGTGCGCACGTCGTGCTCGCGTGCCACTTGGAAGAACAGGGCAAGGATGCCGAGGCCAAGATCAACGAGGAGATCAAGACCAGCGACAAGCCTGGTCAAGCCGAGTACATACACCTGGATGTGAGTGTCTTGGCCAGTGTGCGAGCCTTCAGCGAGCTCTTCAAGCAGACCCACGACCGCCTGGACGTGCTGGTCAACAACGCCGGCATCCTTGCACCGCAGTACACAGTCACGCCAGACGGCTACGAGCTTGAGTTCGCGACCAACTACCTCGGCCACTTTGCGCTCGTGGGCCAGCTTCTCGATGTGATGAAGAAGAACCCGGACCAGGCTCGTATCCTCACGGTGAGCAGCGTTCTCCACAAGCGTGTCGCTGCCTTCAGCCTCGACGACCTCATGGTGACCGAGCCCAGCAAGTTCAACCGCATCCAAGTGTACGCACGCACCAAGCTGTACGTGCTGCTGTTTGTGTTTGAGCTGCAGCGCCGCCTCGACGCACAGGGTGTCCGCAACGTGATCGCCGTCGGCACGCACCCAGGCGTCGTCTCGACCAACATGATGGACACGGATCTCTCGGACCTCGGTCTCAAGACGTACGTGGCCTTCAAGATCGCCAGTAAGCTCATGCACACGCCAGACTTTGGTGCTTTGCCAATTCTTTACGCGGCTGCCTGTCCGGGGGTTCTCGGTGGCGAGTACTACGGACCGAACGGCATGCTGTCCATCTACGGACACCCAACCCATGACGTTGCGAGCGCGGCGGCTCAATCCGAGGAGAACGCCAAGCAGCTGTGGGCCAAGAGCGAGGAGATGACCAAGGTGACGTACGATTTGTAGACTTTCTTGGATATTTCAACAAACAATCTTCTTCTTCGAAGGACTATACCTCAGAAATGTAAAAACAAATTGGTTACTAGTATCTACTTACTCGATCGTAAAGGAGATCTTGGCGAGGCGTTCGCTTTCGTCCCAAAGCACTCGTGCGGCTTCCTCCGAGTTGCTGCTGTTGCGCGTCTTCTCAAGCTTCGGGTAGCCCTGCAAGTTGCTGAAGCCTCGCGGTCCGTAGTACTCGCCGCTCTGCACACTGGGCACGGACGCAACGTACAGCGTCGGCAGTGATCCCATCTCACTCGACTGGCTGAACGGCAGCTTGACCCACAGCTTCCACACTTGGCGCATGAACCAGTTCGACTCGTTCTGGCCGACAGTGAAGACGTTGGAGCGAGCCGAGCCCGGGTGGCACGCGACGGCCTTGACGTTGTCAATGCCCTTGGCTCGCAGGCGGCGGTCGAGCTCCTTCATGAACAGCAGATTGTACAGCTTCGTGTGGGCGTACACACCCACGGGGCTGTAGTTGGCTTCGGACGTCACGATCGCGTCGAGCTTCATACGAGCAAACCAGTGCATCACACTCGCCACGTTCACGATACGCGCACCGGTCTCGCTCTTGCGGAGTACGTCGAAGAGCTGCGCCGTGAGCGCGAAGTGGCCCAAGTGGTTTGTGGCGAACTGCGATTCGAAGCCGTCCACCGAGAGCGCGTACGGCACGGCAAAGATACCGGCGTTGTTGACCAGCAGATCGAGGTGGTCGTACTTGGCCTTGAATCGCTCGACAAACACCTTGACGCTCGCCAGACTCGACACGTCGAGCTGCATGAACAGCGCCGAACCGGAGGTCTTGTCCTTTGCGCTGGCTTCAGCGGCGCGGAGCTCGTCGTTGATCTGCTTCTCAGCGGCGAGGCCCTTGTCTTCGCTTCGACAGGCCAAAACGACGTGCGCGCCACGACGAGCCAGCTCCAGCGCCGCGAAGAAGCCGATGCCCGAGTTGGCGCCCGTGATCAGCGTGATCTTGCCGTCCATCGACGGCATGCAGGACGCGTCCCAGTCTTCTCTCTTAACGCCCATTGTCCACTAGCGACGCTTGTTTACCGTATGTGAGACCTTGGTCTTCACGACTGGCAGCCAAATGGCAAATGCCGAAGCTGACAGGAAAACAAACGGACTTCGAAAGAAGGGAAGGGCGACGGTCTCAGCACGGTCACGGCGTCACGGGAATCATCCAGGACCTTTTCGGGCGAGAAAGCCCACAAAAGACTCGCCTTTCTGTGAGGACTCGCCACCAGTTTGACAGAGAAAGGCGACAAGCGCCGACCGAAGTCTGATTGGTCTCATGTGGCAGAGGCACGGACACAGATCTTCCAGCTTGGTGTCGTCGGGACGTTGATGGGTGCTTGTCCGATTTTTAGCGAATGATTTTCAAGTGGACTGGAAGCAAACATGTCACGAAAAGAGCCAGATGTTGTCACAGCCACTATCACGTCATTTACAAAACACGGTATATCAGTCTTTAAATACCATGACTTGCGACGAAATAAATCCCCCTTTTTTGTCCAAATAGACCAAACATACCGTATTTTGTAAGTTGTGCCTTGAACATCAGTTTCGCTGAACGAAGACTAACGTTATGATGCTTCAACCAGGCGGACAGTAAACCTCTCTGTCTGGCGTTGCCTCTAGCGGAGCGTTGGCCAGTCAGAACCCCAGCCATTACCACCACATGAAGGATCGTCACGGGCACAAACAGGCTGATCTACGACGGTCTCATGTCAGTGGGTCTCCAGATCACAATACATGTACTCCAGCTTCAGTAACGCTACCGTAACGCCACTCACACTGTCTTACTGGATCGTGAACGTCAGCTTGGCCAGCTTCTCGCTTTCCTCCCACAGCCGTGCGGCAGCCTCGATCGACTCGCTCTTGTTGGTAGGCTTCTCCAGCTGCGGATACCCTCGCGTAGCCAGGAATCCGCTTGGACCGACGTAGTCGCCGCTCTTGATATCGGAGACGGTAGCCGCGAACAGTGTTGGTAGAGCTCCCATTTCGACCTGCTGGCCCAGTGGGAGACGCACGAAGATGCCCCACCAGAAGCGCATGAACCAGTTCGACTTGGTGGCTGGTGCCGTCGCGAGGTTCGTGTTGGTGTACCCAGGGTGGCACGCGACGACGATCACGTTGTCAATGCCGCTCGCTGTCAGGCGGCGCTCGAGCTCCTTGGTGAAGAGAATGTTGTACAACTTGGTGTTAGCGTACACTTCAATGGCGCGGTAGTTGTCCTTGGGCGTCACGACGCGGTCCAGCTTCATACGGGCAAACCAGTGCATCATACTCGCGAGGTTCACGATCCGTGCGCCTTTCTCATTCTTGCGCAACACATCAAAGAGCTGCGCAGTGAGTGCAAAGTGACCCAAGTGGTTGGTGGCGAACTGCGACTCAATGCCGTCGACCGTCAGCGCGTGGGGAACTGCCATGATACCGGCGTTGTTCACGAGAAGGTCGAGTCGGTCGTAGCTCTGCTTGAAAGCCGCAGCGAACGCCTGGACACTCGCGAGACTGCTCACATCGAGTTTCATGAACTGCGCGCGTCCGCCAAGAACTGCAGGCGTGGTCTTGGCCAAGTCCTCCTGGATCTGCGACTCCGCGGCCTTGCCCTTGTCGTCGCTTCGACATGCGAGGATCACGTGGGCGCCGTGACGCGCCAGCTCCAGTGCCGCAATGAAGCCAATGCCCGAATTGGCGCCCGTGACGATGGCCAGCTTGCCTGCCATCGACGGCATCTGCGTTGCGTCCCAGTTGCTCTTGCTGTTGCCCATGGTGCTTGGTGCTTTGAGGAGACGATTGGATAGTGACGACGCCAATGTTCGTACGCGTCTTCGCACCACGGAAACTTGACCTTCACCGCCTGTCTCTCTCGCAGGGATCTCTTTGCCATCAACATTCCCGAAGAGCTCCCACCCTCGCGACAACTGGAGCCAATTCCACCGAACAATGTCGATTCTCGTGGCGTAAACAACCGCCATACCGGGAACAATACGATAAAAAGGCGACACTGCAGAACACACTTCGAACAACGACTCGCTGTCAGCGACAGCGACGGCGAGGACAAGCCGAATGATTGTTCAAACCTGTCGCCGATGGTCTCAGTAGCTGTCCTATGATAACAGCAGTGCTATCCTTACTGGTGCCATTCATTGGTGAGACTCTGCACCTCACGTCTTGAGTGCATTCAATGAAGCCTTGGGCTTTGCACGTGGCTTGTGTCGCTACTGTATGAAGCATCGAAGTGTGATGCCAACACACTTGGGGATGCTTTGGCGTGATCACGTCGACGATGAATGGATTACTTGGCGGGATTCTTCAGAGGCAGTTGATTGGGCAATTTTTGTTTTAGTGTTATTCTATTGGCCAAATATCTAAACTGATTGAGTCAGGGCGGGAAGTGGCTGATCCGATGCCGCCGGCCACTTCAACAACAATGCTCTCCATCACCAAACTCGCAACTGCTTCCATGCAAATGCGACTTCAGTATGGCACAATCTTGTACTACGTAATATTGCATAGCGTCCTCCGCGCTTCAAACGCCTTTCAAATGGAGTCGTGGGATTTGCTTCACCTAGTGATGTCTTAGCACGGTCCTATCAGATCCCGAAAGGTCGGAGCTGGTGGAGCTGTTCGACAAGGCGCCTACGGAAGTCCTATGAAATTCAATCGCTGACACAATGGGGAAGGCGTCGAGACGCAAACATGCAGAAGAGCAGCAGCGGCTGTACTTCGACATCAAGGGCGATGCCCGCAGTGCCGAGGACCGCGCCAAGGCGCGTGCGATGCTGGACAAGCTCCAGAAGAAGCTGGACGACGATGCACTGCGAGAGGACGGTGTGTCGGGAAGCTCAGGTCTCCCTACACTCTTTGTGGTCATGTTCTCAAGCATTTGCGGGATTCTGTGTTCTTTGTAGGCTTTTACTTTCTTGATGGAAAGTACACGGACGCGAGACGGTCTCGGTTCACGCCTGGTATGAAGACGCAGAGCTACACCGGCCACAAGCGCAAGATCAAGGCCGTCGCAGTCGTAACAATGGAGGAAGAGTGCGAGATTCCAACGACAAAGGATCTCAATTCATGGGTCGTGACCTTTGCTGCTGACAGGTACGCGTAGTATCATGGCGGTGTCCATGTGGAGACTGATTGATTGGTGGGGATGTGTCTCTAGCGTGAGGGTGGGGAACATGAAGACGGGTGAGCTTCTCGGCTCATTGGATCTCTCTTCGCGACTCGCTGTCCACGTCTGCGGAGCAGCAACCAAACAGCTAGCCAACACAAGTGCCAGTACAAAAGCCCTGTTGATCGCGTTTGCTACCCGTACGTTTCTGCATCCAAGTGAGACTGACAACTTCACTATACGTTGACGTTTTTCGTGTTTGTCTAACTAGATCATGAGCCAAGTGCACTTGCATTTGACGTGGAGACCTCTCAGTTCGCAGCTCAGGACGCAGTCGCCGCATCAAACGAAAATCTCGTTACTGTGGGCCACCAGCAGCAAATCGTGTGCATGGCTTTCAGCCATTCCGGAGCCCGTCTCGTGACCGGATCAATGGACTCGACGTGTATACTCTGGAGCGTCGATGCGGAATCACCTGGTCGACTTGATCTCACGATTCTTTACATGATCCCAGGAGCAGACGCCGGTGTTATAGGCTGTGGCTTCGTATACGATGACCAAGAACTCGTCTCGGTCGGTGGTGACGGTACCGTCAAAGTCTGGCGCGTCGACAGCGACGATGCTCAATCATCATTCCAACACCAGCTCGCACACTGGAACGAGGCAGAGGAGTTCACGCTCTCATTCGCTCGCACGATGGATCTGATGTTGTTTGATGACGGGCTTCCGAGTCACCACTTGAACGACGACTGGGTACTCCACAATCATCGCCACAACTTTCGCAAAACGGACGCACTTGGAATGCCAACGCCAGTCGAAGCATCGTCAACCAATGACGCAGCATCAAACAATACCATCTTCACGTTCACTACATCGGCCAGTGGAGATTCTGATAAAGCTGCCGCTCCTGTGATTCCTACACCAAGTTCGGATGGAAGTCGTGGTGAAGGAAGTGTCGATGACCAAGCACCGCATCCTCACCACCAACCAAACGACGCTCCTGTAGAGAAACCGATCAGCGAAATTGAGAAACTGCGTCGTGAGTACGAGAAGATCGAACGCTTCGACTTCGAGATGCTGCTGAATCCAGCAGCGCCTCGGCTTCGCGTCAACTCGACGGAGCAGCTCCAGCCCCACTGGCCAGTGCTCACACCAGACGCTGATGGTCGACTGATCCGCTGCTTCCAGCGACGCAAACTGGTACGTTGAATAGTACATTGTGTCCACGACTCTAGTCCTGATGACTAATGCTACGTGGACCCCCGTTGTCTAGAACGGCGATTTCGCAGCGCACACGTCTCGTGTGACCGGCTTTGCTATCGCAAAAGAAGACGACTTGGTGGTGACGGTGTCGTACGACAAGTCAGTGATCTGCTGGTCGATTTCCGACGGACTCGTGCGCTCCATCACGCGGAATGCCCACGAATCACCCATCACGAGCTGCGCGTTGACCTCCCCAACGCATTCTCGACCCAAAAATCTCGAGCTCCTGCTCGCTACAGCAGCCAAAGACAATCTCGTCAAAGTGTGGCGCTTCCTGTCACCCGACACGCGAGAGCTCCAGTGCGTGTACACGCTCACAGGCCACTACGACACCATCGCAGCACTCCATTTTGACGCGTCGGGTGTGTTTCTCATCTCCACTGGCGACGATACACTCGCCCACTGCTGGCGTGTACGCCCCGCGCCTCCTGACGCTCCAGTAAAGCCCGATGTCCTCACAATCGACCGGTTCGCTATCACGATCCAATGGCGTGTGCCGCTCGCGAACGGCTCTGCTCTTACCAAGTTCGTCGTCCACACTGAGCAGCTCACTGGCTTTGCTGAAGATCGCAGCGACATGAAGAAGATCAAAGACCTCGACGTCGCCGCGAAATACAAGACCGTGACCGTCGACAACTTGCAGCCTGGTATCCAGTATCGACTGTGTGTCGCGGCGGTGAACGGCGTTGGCCAAAGCCTGTGGAGCGAGGCAACGGACCCCGTCGAAACGCTGGCATTTGCGCCATCCAAGATCGAGAAACCCGTCCAATACCGTGAAATCACAGCCAACTCGATTCGGCTTTCGTGGAAGGCGCCGTGTGCCAACGGTGCTACCATCACAACGTACACCGTGCGTTGTCTTCCCGAAAAAGCGATGTTTGTGCCTGTCTTAGACGTTCAATTCCTCGTGAACGAGCTCACTATCGTCACCCCTGAGCCAACGGACGGCCGACGGCGAGTCGGAGCAGCGGCAGCCAAGAGTAAACTCAAGAAAGCACCACCCGTGAAGGCAGACACTGGTCCTCCGGTGTACGAGTACGTCGTTCACGGCCTGTGGCCGGGCGAAGTGTACCAGTTCATCGTCGCGGCTGAAAACCGCTGTGGACTCGCCGATTTCTCGCCATTCAGCGACTACGTCAAGATGGAATCCACGGCTCCGGATGCGCCTGCACAGCCTATTATCGTGAGTGTCGGCAAGCGCCACGCCGACATCACGTGGCTCAAGCCACGAAGCAACTGCAGTGAGATCCTGCAGTACATTGTGGACTGGATCCAGTCCGATACCACGGAAATTGATCAGACAAACCGACTCAGTGTTACGCTGCTGACAAAGACGATCCTCGGTACAACGTACCGAATCACGGGTCTCAAGCCAGGGCGTCCGCTGCGTGTGTGGGTCGCTGCGACGAATCTCGTGAACGGCAAGCTGACGGCGTCGCCTTTCTCAGAGCCCAGTGAGGTTGTGAGTACGCTGTGTGACGTGCCCGACTTACCCGTGAAGCCTCAGCTCGTCTCACCTACAGCACACTCTATTGTCGTGGTGGTTTGTCCACCTTGTGACAACGGCGAGCCGATTATCGAGTACCAGATTGCGCTTTTCTGTGAGGAGATCCAGTTTGGCATCGTGTCCAAGCGACTCGTGCGAGAGTTTATACTCGCACCGGAGAACTTTGAAACGACCTCTCTCACCGACCAGAGTAGCAAGTCCAGCTCAGTGCCACAGCTGAGCTTCACAGTCTACAAGCTGCGTGCCCGATCGTTCTACAGTGCGACTGTGATCGCAGTCAACGCTCTTGGCAGCAGCCCAGTAAGTGATAGCAGCGTCGCCGTGAGTACCAAACCTCCTACGGTGCCTGCAACGATCTCAGATCCGCCTCTGATCGAGGACACCGAGCCCACACGAGCCAAAATATCGTGGAAGATGCCTGTCCACGACGGTGGAGCCCCACTCGCGTCGTTTGTGCTGCAGTACAGCATCAACGATGGCGCCTGCGACAACGAGATCGTGTTATTCCAAGGCAAAGAGCTCGTGCTTGAGCATCTCAAACCCAAAACCAGCTACGGATTCCGCGTCACAGCGACGAATGCTGTCGGAAGAGGGCTATTCAGTGCTCTGAGCGTCTCGTTCACGACTCCGAGCCTCGTCGAGTTCACAATTTCCACCTATTTTGCAAGTCGTCCACCCCTTGAGCATGCCAAGGCATCAGTTCTGCAGGTAAGATATCACTTCTATGGGCCAACCTGCACGATGCAACTTGCTGACAAATTTGTGCTGTGCTTGTGATCGAAACAGCGCCGCTACCGACTGTGGAAACGCCGTACGCGCGACCGCGTTGAGTTCGTGGACCAGCTCACGAAGCTGCTCGCAATGAGTTGGCATATTTTGTGAGAGAAAGGCTCTCCCCGATCAGAAGCCTCCATACAATGGGACGCGGGGTGAAGCAAAGAGATCCTCTAGTAGTCCCCAACTATCCCGTCAGAAGAAACGTGATGGTGAAGAAATGGTAGTGGAGCCACGCCTTTTAGCACGCCTTCCAGCTCGTTTGGTCGAGCTCCTGCAGTCACTTGGGTTCCTCTTGACCCCCGTGAACTAAAGGCCGCACAGGCGATGCTGCTGTCCATCATGAAAGGCGAGCGTGATGATCAAGCTGATCATACACACTGTCAATCACCAACGTTGGTGCTGCACTGTCGATAGGCAGTGGTCGTGTGAAGATACATGGCTACACTTTGGCCTTGTGCGAACTTTGTGGGATCCGACGAATACTACCGTGTTTTGGCACGACCACGACAGATTCAAACAGGCTAAGCGTAACCCATTTTAATTGATCCGTAACCCTCGTCAGATGCCTGACAAAATATGTGAAAGTACTGACGAGGGTTTTTTAAGGGTTCTGTCAGTGGTGTTTACCGAAAGGTTGCAGTTGGAACAAACTACGAATTCGCCTGAGGCAACATGGAGCTGCTCGCGGACCACGCTTCCGGCTCGTCGTCAGCGGCCTCTGCGGCTCATGGGCATGGCGCATCCTCTGGTACGGGTCTCCATGCTCCACCTGCGATCGCTCGCGTTTCTCCGGGCAATATCCGCTCGTTAATCTTGGAGAAAGAGAAGGAACTCCACGACATCAACGAGTACCGCATCCACACACTGGAGGCGCTGCTGCGAGAGAAGGAAAGCGCGGCGCAGGCGTACAAGCAGAAGTTCAGCAAGCTTCAGGAGGACTTCAAGTACAATCTGAAGCTTTTAGAAGGCCGAGACGAGGAATTGGCGCTGTACGACACGAATTTTGCGTCGCTAAAAAGCGTTTTACGCGACCGCGAAGCCGAGATCAGCGAGCTCAAGGCGCAACTCGCAGACGTACAAGGGGATATCAAGCAGGAACAGAAGCGAGCGAGTGAGCAGGAGGCGTACTTCCAGCAGAAGCTCAAAGACGCGCGAGCTCAGATGGAAGGTGCGCGTTGGAATTTTGACGACGAATTACGGCGCGTGCGTGACGAAATGGAGGCCAGCAAGCGCAAAACGGAGCGCCAAATGCGCGAGCAGCAAGAGGATTTAGAGACCCAGCGGCGTGAAATTACCATCACTTTTGACGACGTGATGCGGCAGCGTGAAGCCGAGTTTAAGCAAACGGTCGACGAGTTACAGACCAAGACACGCGAGCTAGAGCTTAAGCTCAAGTCCACGCAGCGAGAGAGTGAGATGGCGAAGGAGCGATGCGAGGCGCTGAAGATCAAGATGGAAAACATGCAGCAGCTACTGAATGAGAGCGAGAAGGAGGCCAAGGCCATGGAGTGGCAGGCCGCGGATGTGCGGGCCACTAAAGACGCCAAGATCAATGAGCTCGAGGACGAGATCCTCAAGCTGCAGGATGTCAAGCAGTCGCTACTGGATGAGTACGAAGGCAAGATGGCGGAGCTGCTGCAGTCGCTGCATTCGGTCGAGAAGGCGTTCGTCCAGCAAAAGGCCCAGTACGACGAGGAGCTCCAGAGACAGATTCGCAAGAAAGACGACGATACGCAGAATATGACGCTGCGGATGGACGCCAAGGTGCAGTCACTGATGGCAAAGCTTCGCACCACAGAAGAACAAGCGGAGAAGCTGCAGGCGGAGATGAAACAGCTCATGTGGGAGAGCGAAGACAAGCTCTTGGAGAAAGACAGAGAGATCGATCGTCTGAAGCAGGAAGTCGGCGACGTGAGCGACCAGAAGCAAGGGATCATCGCCGAGATGAAGCAGCAACTCTGGGCGGCAGAGCGTGAGACGCTCAGTCTGCAAGAGAAGCTGAAAGACGCGGTGCAGCAGCTTCAAATACACAAGGAGAATGACAAGATGCATCGTCAAGAGCTCGCAGAGACCATGGAGAAGCACGAAGACCTCAAGCGCGAGCTGGTCACAGTCAACTTGCGATGGGAAAACAAGTACCAAGAGCTCGAGCAAGAGATGTCTGCACGCCATGATTTACGAGTGCGAGAGTTACAGCAAGCGCGAGAACGGCTCATGACAGAGAAGCAGGCGACCGAGGATCGTCTCATCCACTCAGAGAATGAGCTCCATCGCTTGAGGTCCGAGATCCACACCCTTCAGTC
>JAADXE010000433.1:0-25493 GCA_023337545.1 Pythium coloratum | reverse complement strand
ACCGAGATCTTTGATGGCAATCCAGCCGCCGTGGTCGTGATGCCTCCAGCGTTGTACCACAAGGAAGGCGTCGCGGCGTGGATGCAGAACGTGGGCAAGGAGAACAACCTGAGCGAGACGGCGTACGTGGCGCGTCGCGAGTCGTCGATCAGCAGCAGCAATCCGAGTGTGGCCGACTTCGACTTGCGCTGGTTCACTCCGGGTACGTACGAGTATTTACCCATAGCAAGTAGGCGTGTGGCGATCCTGATCGATGTGGTATTCGTGTATCTGATAGGTACTGAAGTGGAGCTGTGCGGCCACGCGACGCTCGCGTCCGCGTATGTGCTGTTTGAAGAAGGCCACGTGCCATCGACCTCAACCATCCACTTCCACACCTTGTACGTCCGGCGAAGATGATGACTCTGGCAGATCTCGGTTGACTGACTTGATTCATGGCTTGCAGGAGCGGTATTCTCAAGTGCAAGCAAGAGATCACCGATGGCAAGAAGTGGATCACCATGGACTTCCCTCTGCGCGAGCTCACGCCAGCGTCGCCTGAACTTGCGCTGGATGGGTTGGCCAAGGGTCTTGGTCTCGCTGCGTCCGACTTTATCACCGTCAAGCAGGCCAAGAATACCGACGTGCTCGTCCACATTCCGACCGACAAGTTCGTGACAATCGCCCCCAACTTCGATCTGCTCGTAAAAGTCGACGCTCGGTAAGCTCCTGTGCGTCGTCACACCCCTTGATCTGGTCTCTGACGCTTGGACTCGCCTTGTTTTCGTGCAGTGCCATCGTCGTGACGGCTGAGAAGGGTCCCAACGACAAGGGTGTCGACTTCCAGAGTCGATTCTTTGGTCCGCGCGGTGGTGTGAACGAAGACCCCGTCACCGGTAGCGCGCACTGTGCTCTTGCCTCCTATTGGTCGGCGCTGCTCAAGAAGACCAAGTTGTACGCGCACCAAGACTGTCCTCTTCGTGGTGGTTACATCAGTATCGAGCTGCCGGCTGATCAGAAAGGCCGTGTGATCCTCAAGGGCCAAGCCGTCATCTCGCTTCGCGGTACGCTGTACACGAGTCCATAAGCACGGAGCAGACTTGAGCAGGATGGGATGCCGAGGCAACACGTTCAGAACTGTCGCTGCTTCCCGCTTTAATGACTCGCTGGAACGCCGTTTGACTCGCCCGTGAGCAGGAACTGTCGATCGAGAAAGTGCATCAGCCACTTGTTTACCTGCGCCGACAAACCCATGAGCTCCATCACTTTGCCATGCAATGGCTCCGTCGCGTTTCTCTTCAGTAGTTGAACAGCAATCGTGTCGTCCACGTCGCAATGAATGATAGTGTCGATGCGGGATCGATGCATCGGCTTGTTCTTGGTTTCGATGATTTGCACCGTCGATGGCTTCAGCTGACGGTGTTGGCCTTCCTTGGAAGTGATGGCGGCCATGAGTTTCCGGTCTGTCCCGTGAATCACGTTGAGATTGAGCTGGTACGACCCTCGCACAATGAACTTGACCGCGGTAGAACCAGCTTCACCGGTGACCACCTCGTAGTGGTTGGCGCTGGCTTCCATGATCCGCTCCCACCTCAATGCCCATGTCGCTATGTTTTCGACGGCTGCGGCGTTCGGGTGCGCTGTTCCAAGCCAACTTGACTGGCCGTGAAAAGTGATCGAGTCTTTGCCTCGGGGCGAAGGGCTTGCCACAGGAACGATGGCTGGTACGGGGACAGGGCTCACTGGAGGGCGAGGAGTCACTACAGGCTGTGGTTGTGGCGGCGGCGTGTTGTTATGTGGTCGACGCTGTTGCTGCTCGGCAGATTTGCGAAGTTTCTGGTAGTCTCGCTCAAGTTGCGCGTGCAGTTTCTGGAAAGCCTCCATGTCTCGACGAGTTTGCTCCAGTTCTTGCTTCGTGCGCTCCAACTCGCTCGTTAACGCCTGTACTCGAGGGCTCTCGGGGACTTGTGCCATTGGGAATCGATGCACTTGTGTCAGCAAAAACATGTTGGGAAACTCCATCACGATCTCGGTCGAAAAACTGTCTCGCACAAGGTCGAAATTGGCGAAAGGCGAGCCGTCGTCCTCCACTGTGACGCCGGGAGGCGGGTTATCCACCGTGACAGTCTCGCTTGCTCGCTTCAGCAAAATAGAAAGCGCTTGGTACACGAGCGGGGCTGTTTGCGGGAGCCCATTGGCATTCTTGGGAGGCTCCGAGTGCAGGGTGATGTCCGAATAAGTCAGGCTCCTGGTCAACATATACCACAAAATCCACGTCAGCGACACCTTTCACACGTGATATTGAGCCACGCAACGTACATTTGAGCTTTCGAGGAGCGTTCTTCCATCAGGATCGTCGTTTGGCTGCTCTCGATGTCTTCCGTGATGACCACGTGGTACTTCTCATCAGGAAACGACTTGAACGAGACGCCATCGACATCTAGTCGAACCATTGGTTGAGAAGCAGCGCGAGCGGTCCGCGACGGACTAGCTCTGGTTGATGCACCGTAGCTTCTGTGGGAAGAAGCGACCGACGATGCACGAGATGCTGGACGAGATGGTGGCGAGGGCGGGGAGAATGCAGGTGACGGCTGCGGTTCAGGCTTCACCGCTACTCCGTCGAACTGGGACGCTAGCCCTTGAACCACGCGAGGCTTCGACGTGACTTGCGGCGCTGGATGACGATGAGCAGGAGTCTCCTGCTTTCGGGTTCGTGTCCTGGTTATCTTCTTCAACGCCGGTGGAGGAGTTTCGTCCTGTGCATGGGTTTTAAAAGATGAATGAGCATCAAACATCAACCCACGCGGACGAGATTTCACTTTGCCTGTCTTCAGAGACTGCGGCTCATACTGAGTCTTGCCGTTGGCGCCACCCGTCGCTGTAGTCGGGTTCTGCTTCTGCTTCTTCGTGGCTCGTGTCGTGAGCTTCGGTCTCTTCTTCTGCCGCGCGGACGAACTGCCCGACTCCGATTCTTCACTCTCATCCATGTATTCGTCGAAGTCTACCGTGCTGGCACCATCGCCAACGTCGCCGTTGCTGCCTGCATCACCGTCCTCGTCATCCTCGTCTTCCTCCACGCTCAATTTCGGCTTCTTGGCTGACGCTGGTCGCTTCACCTCACCTCCTTCTTCCTTCACAGCTTCCACTTTCACTGCAGGCGCCTTCACTTCCACATCTCCCTCATCGTCTTCATCATCCGAGTCCAATAAGCAGATCGCGTCGCCAAGGTGGCGTCCTTTGCTCGGATGGGAATCTGGCCATTGACGCGGCTTCGCGTCCGCCACACGTTTCAGCTTCTGCTTGCCTTTGCCACTAGGCTTTGTCTCTTTCTTCACCGCATCCTTGGTCTCTCTGCTTCGCTTCTTCTTCGCATCTCGACCAGAAGCCGATGCCTTCACCTTGTTGCTTTCAGTTGCATTCGACGATGCTGCTTGACCATTACCGGCCGACTCCACAGACGCACGACGGCCACTATCGCCTTGAGATGATAACGACGGTGCTGGTTCCATTGCCATTTTGATCTTGCTTGGCGACGGCTCGCCGTCCTCCTCTTCAAACAAGCCGATGTTCTGCCCATACAGCGACACGGCCGCCTCGCCGTAAAAGTAGTCCACGCCCTCCACATCCGTGATGTCTTTGCCTGGCTTGATGTAGTAGTGGTCGTAGCTGAGCTTTGGTCCGTTCTTTGCGTACCATCCTTGTGAGCGCAGCTTCGCCCACACGCGCTTGAAGTTGTATGGTCCGATGGAGAGATCTGTCAATCACAGTCGGCATGAGGATCAAGTTTGCGGACGCTAGAGAGCACAAGCAGACCCCGGAGTACCGTGGGTCGATGCGTCGAACACATACCTTGCCGTGTCATGTTGTTAGCGGCGAGATCATCGTCTACGGCGCGCGGATGCGTGATGCCGTTGAGCGACTGGCGCCCCATAATCCTCGAGTTCTCCCGCGTTTTCCTCCTCGACGACGGATGTTGCCTCGTAACCTCGTGTTGGCTACAGATGGCGTGTACCACACTAATCTGTGTCTCATCGTACTTATCCTGAACATATACAGTACTGTATCCGTAGATAAATGGGTTACACTGATAATCTATGGATCGGTCTGGAAACGTTCTGGCATCGCGGATCAAATTGAAGCTTGCTGGATTTCCGCGATGTCTCGAGCACGTGTAAAACGGTTGGACGGCGCTGGAGCGATAGGATCCATGTAGGTACTTGCACGATACTGTATGTGCGACTGCACGACACTTTAGTACAATGCAGAAATACCTAGTGGACTCATGGGTGCTGGCGTGACCGCACTAGTCATGCCGCCAGCACAATCCTGCCGAGGAGCCCAGCACCACCACGCCCGAAAATCCAACGGACATGAGCGAGAGCCAACCGATTCCACCTTCAAGTCCAGACATTTTGCACTGTACACCTACCACAGTCTGCAGTCGCAGTAAACTTCGTATTTTTTGGCGGCAAGTTGAGGCACGCGTGCCGCTTCAGACTGTGGAAAAAACGATGCCGACGGCGGCGGTTGTGTTTTATCCAGGTGAGTCGGGAAGCGGTGTGAAACTGCCAGGCACGATCTAGGAGATCCGAAGGAGATGGATGGTAGATGGCAGGGACGATTGGATGGACCATAGAAAGTGAGAAGACGATATCGACGTCCGCGTGGACCCATACAGATTCTAGCAAACGGAGCAATTTTGGATTCGGAGCCAATGCAGTTCGTTGCAGTGGAGACTGGAGTGATGAATCATCACGCTGATGATGGAGGATCGCAATTCCACGAAGCGTGGCGTTGTCCAAAGCATCGGGTCTCATTTCTGAGGCGCAAATCCGACCAAGAAAACCGAGAACCAAGCCGACGAACCGAACCAGAAAAGTCAGATTCGCGTCGAGATCTCGACGGGTCCTGATTTGCCCGGTCCGGGTCGGACATTGGCGGGTTGGAAACCGTTCGGCACGATCTGGGCCAATCCAATCCAATCTCGACGAGCTTGAAAAGCATCATTTCAGCAGAAGAGTCGGTTCATCAACCCTTTTCCACTGTACGTTCGGCGCGCTTGCCTGCAAGCTTTCTGGACGGTCCGTCTTTTCTCTGGTGGTCCCACCCTCTCCCCTTCTTCTGTCCCATCTGCCCCCGAAAAAAAACGCATCTCCCTCTCTCTTTCCCTTGACCCGCGGGTTGATTCTCCACGCTCACAGAATCGGCTCGTCTGTGCTCGCTGTGACCAGGGCTGGCGTGAGGATCAAAACCCGGCCCGAGTCGCCGTCGACAGGGGATCGCCATCGTCTGACTCCTTTTCCCCGCGTTCTCCACCACCACCGAGTCCTCTCTCGCTCTTTCATACCCACGGACCCGCTCTCGTAGAGACGATCACCTTTGCCGACAGGAGCGCGCGGTGGGCGCCAGATGCCCGACAGCTGCTCGCCATTTGGTCGCAGTTCATTTTCCAATTGTCCTTTGAGGAGCAAGTCCCCAAGCCTGCCTCCCCACCTTGAAGCCAACCCGCCGTTCCAAGCTTTTCTCGTCCCAACTCAACTCAACTCTACGACACCATGTTGGCTCCTCCAAGTGACTTTGGCTACTCGCCCACCCACGCTGCGTACCACCAGCAGCAGCAGCAGATGAACGCGCAGCAGCACCAGCATAGTGATGAACGTCCCAAGTTCCTCACGATGGAGCAGGCGCAGCACGGCGGCATGCAGGGCATGTCCATGATGGGTGTCCACGAGTACCACCACCCCATGGTCCACCACGGCACGCCGCACCACCACCACATGACGCCGCACGCCGGTATGACCCCGCAGCACGGCATGCCTCCTCAGCACGTCGCCGCCATGACCCCACAGCACCACCAGGGCGGTGAGTACGACCACGAGCCGCTGGTGATGAACGTCGCGCCGGCCGCGCACTACTACGCGCCAATGGGCGCGCACATGCTCCTCGTGTCGTCAGACTACGAGTACAACTCGGGCAACTCGGTCGATGGCGCGACGCCAAAGTCCAAGAACGGCACCAAGCGCTCGCGTGAGGACCTCAACCTGAAGGAGAAGAAGCGTATGTTCAAGCTGAACGACCGCATTAACCAGCTCAAGGACATGCTGGAAGATGCCGGTGTGCAAACCAAGAAGAACAAGCAGTCGGTGCTCGACAACGCCACCTACTTCATCGAACAGCTCCGAAGCGATCTGATGATCGCCAAGCAAAAGGCTGAGCGTGCTGAGAAGGAGGCTGAGCAGCTCAAGGCGAACGCCAACAAGTCCGGCAAGGGCGACAGCAACAGTGTCTTCAAGGGCTGCTTCCAGCTCTCCGTCACTCCTCGTGTGGTCCTCGACGTGAACATGAAGCCGATCACCATGAACGCGGCGTTCCAGAAACACTCTGGCCGTGACTCCAAGTACCTGATGAAGAAGGACAACCTCCTCTCCTTCCTGAGCAAGGACACGTCCAAGCTCGATACCATCGTGAAGAAGGTGCGTGAGCAGAGCAAGCCATCGACGGTGACTGTCGAAGCCGCCTCGGCAAAGGGTGTGGTCAGCGTTCTGCTGATGGCGTCTCCAGTGAGCGACGAGACTGGCAAGACCATTCAGATCGAGATCAGTCTGATCCCAGTGGAGGTCGAGACCAAGAAGGAGCCTGCGGCCGCTCCGGCCAAGGCTGCCGCCGCCCCATCCAAGGAGGAGGCGACCACGGACTCGGATGCCTCTGCCGAGTCGATCGTGCTGTAAAGCAGTGTCGTTGGCTAGAATTTGTGAAGCCCTTTCGGCAGTTGTGTAGACTATTGATGTAGAGTGCAGTAACCCCCAATCGAAACAAAATATTTACTTAACCAAAATGGGAACCGTCTTGGTGTCTGCATAGTTAGCCAACTTCCAGTTCACGGCATTCAGTGCGGGTCATCACATGCATTTCCCACGGAGGCTCGTTGATGTTGGAAGGCTTTACACCACCAAGCCTTCCAACATCAATGATGCATCCTTGCCGTGCGTCCAGTGACAACTCAGCGTAAAGGAGTCGTCGAGTGACCTGAACCGGGCCGACGGGTTGTCGAGGCATGTCGTCCAATTGTTGGATCTTCGTCATCCGAAAAATGGATGAACCGTAGTCAATGGCCCGTTCGTGCACCCTGGCGACGCCAAGACATGAAATCCGACATGGAGACGTAACTGCCGCGATTGCGCAACCGCGCATTTCTCTCCTCTCTCTCGCCCGCAGTGTTGATGAAGCCGAGTGGCAACCATGACTCACTGATCACTGATCTGGTCAGTTGCTGGTGCTGCCATGCACACGACGCTCTTACGTGCGAAACTAGATCCGGAAATCCATGTTGCGGCATTGAGAGCATGCAAGGCGTTGCCCATGTTGGTCATACCGATGAACGAAGCAACATGTTCGCCAGCCGCTTGGCAGTTTGGCAAGTCGAGGCTCCAGCTGGCGTGAGTGTGGACACCAGCATCATGAAGTTTTTGACATCTCAGCCGCCAGATGCAAATGCAGACAAACTCCGAGAAATCGAACCACCCTCTTCTGTAGTTGTTGCCTTCAGTCCAGGACTTGTCCTGTCTGCTTTGCAGAAGCGAGAGGATCGTCGCATGAGATCGTGGTGTTGTGAAAGAGGAGAGAAAGGGAAGTGTACAGTGTCAGGTCTTGCGGATTCTCCCGAGGTAGAGAAGAAGCATCCGATCAGAACAGCGTGCAAGTAAGGAAGCCACTCTTCTCACTTCAACTTCCCTCTGATGTACAAGCAAAAGCCACCTTCGCTCGCCGTGAAACTGCGGGGTCTGCATGTTTCGTGTACCGGTCCCGTACGCCCTCAGCTGCAACTTGGGCAGACTCGTTGTATTGATTGTAAGCTTACTGTTGCTGTCCGATAGCCTGTTGCAAATCTTGTACCGGTACATGTACTGCTAGTACTGTACTGTAGTGTGTGGACGAGAAATGAATGCGATTGCACGAAGGCGATTTCGCCTTTTCAAGTGAGGCAGCGCCAGCAATGCAGTGCTGGCAGCTCCTCAGAGCTGTCTGCTTCATCTCAAGTGTACAGCTTGATGCGTGTGGACACAAGACGGCAAGATTGTCGATCTTTTCTTCTGGTATCGTTCAATCGTGAGCGTTTCAGATTTTGCGGAGATGGATGAAGGGTGTGAGAATGAAGACTGTCGTCGGTGATCGTGCCAGTCGACTGCATGAGCTTGCTTCTGTGGCTCTACAGTATTATTCAGTACAGTATGTACCGTAGGTGTGTCCTTGTCCCTCTTGACTTGAGGACTCTCGAGTCGACCACCCATCCACGCAACAGAAGCGTCAGCTCACCCACGCTCATCCACCGCCAATTGAGTCTTGTGTGCCTGCCTTCAACGATGGCATCATGGCGGGGCAATCCCTTGGTCACTTTGAGCTTCTGAATCCAGTGACGTCTAATCGGGTTTGTAAACCCGCCAAGCACACGCTGAGCAAACGGGTTTAGTTCGGCATCATACCTGATTCAAACCCAACCCACCCTTATGAATGGCTGGTGGCGCGTGCATCCTCGCCAACAAGAACACACTTGCATCACCATTGATCCAGCCTCGTGCGCTTCAACATGAAAGAATCGCTTCGTCACATGCTCATATTGTCCCGCACACCAGCCGTTGCTACATATGCTCGCTTGGCCGACGGCCCAAGAACTTCATGAAGGACACTCGAAGCTGCCAGATGCTGGATTTGTTTGTGACAGCGTAACCGGTTACGATATCACTAAATCGATAAAGCTCATTCATTGGCCTAAATAGAGAGTACCATTATAGCCAATTATCTTACGTTAATCAATACCGGTATCTCCGAAGAACCGCAATCATTCCGAATCCGGCGGCCGAGAACACTTCGAAAGGACGAAGCGTCGGCAATCGGATCCATTGATCCGAGCAGCTACAATGGAAGCGACGCGCCCCCTGCTGGGCAGCGACGGCGATGGCAGAACCACGCGCGAGGATGCCACGCAAAGCCACTACTACCAGCGACACCACAGTCACAGTAATGTCAGCGGTAGCGCGGTGTCGACGGCCCAGCGGCGCCTGCCGTCGCTACTCATCATCGAAGATGCCACAGTCCGCGAAGAGAAGTGTTGCTCGAGCTGCTCGCGCTTGATTTGCTGCCTGTCTGCCTCTGGGGGCTCGGGATACACGCGCGTTTCGTCCCCTCCTGGTGGGTACAAAGAACTCCCGCCGCATCGCGATGATTTGCTGTCGAACGGCACCACGAGCAGCACGGGATCCAGTCGAAGTTCTGTCGGGACGAGCCGTTATCACAACGAGACCGGTAGAGGGTACGAGAGCTTCGTGTGTACAAACTGGGGCTGCTGGAAGTGGATGTTCCCGGAACGAGTCACGGATTATGACGACTTTGCTGCGTCGGAGGAGGTAGCGTCCATGGCGTTTGTCGGTGCAAACCAATAATGGAAACTAATACGTGTCAATGTCGTAGATGGGCGAGATCCACTACATCCGACAGAAGACTCGCGAGTTCTTCGATGCATCGCATCCAGGTACGAGTTATAGCATCGTGTTGTACGTATAGTGTTGTGTGGATTGAAAGCTCACGAAAGGACATGACCACTGCTGCAGATGACGCGGAGATGGTGCATCATCTATGGAATGCTCTCTTCCCGATGCTACCGTACGATGGAAGACTGAACCCTCGCTGGCGCGATATCGGCTTCCAGGTGAGTTCGTGCGCATGTGTGTGTTGTGCAATCGTCCTCGGTCTGAGTATCTGCTTCACTAGAACAACGATCCAGCGTCGGACTTTCGATCGTCAGGACGGTTCGGTTTGAAGATGCTGCTCTACCTTGCTGATCACATGAATGAGGAATTCAAGGTACGCTAGGATACGTCTATGCTTTGCCAGAATGCTTGAGAGGCTGACAGCTTCTGGTGACACTGCAGCGACTCGTGCGCGAGAATCGATTTCCGGTGTGCCTCTGTGCCCTCAACGTCATCGAGATGCTGCTCATCCACCTCAACCTCAAGGACCCACTGCCTCTTGTGTGCCCATGCTGTGGAACGGACAATGCTGATCTGGATACATCGAATCCTGGTCGAGATCGTCCAGAGCTCAAAGGCTTTGTCTCCATCCTGAACGACTGCTCGTGGTCAGCCAGTCGCTCGAACCAGTTGATCTACGCCTCGGAATGGCCCATTGAAGTCGCGTTTGCGCAGCTCTTCATGCATACGATGATCGTACTCGACGCTGTGTGGAAGCAGCAGTTGCAAAGCGACCCGACCATGACGCTGATGCACTTTCGGGACGCGTTGTATGTGACCAACAAGAAAGTGCTCGCATTCCTGTCCCGACGGAACTCGCCAGTGAGTCTAGTGGAGCTCGACGCCTGGAGCACTCGATACAAGCATGCCAAGAAGGTCAGCACCAAAACCAAGGCCTCCAAGACGTGCCTGTGATAGGAATAGAAGTTTGGCAAAGTGCAAGGTCATGAATACATGCATACAACTACATCTACTTTACAAATCGTTCCAGTCAATTGGGTCCTTCTTGTGTTTCTTCAGGTAGTCGTTGGTGCGCGAGAAGCACTTGGAGCCGATGAAGGGCTCATTGGTCTTGGTCGCGCCCAGCGGCGATGGGTGGGACGACGTGATGACGAGGTGCTTGGACTTGTTGATGAGTGCACCTTTGACCTGAGCGGGTCGGCCCCACAGCAAGAACACGACGTTGCTCGCGTTCTTGTTGACACGGTCGATGATGGCATCCGTGAGCTTCTCCCAGCCTTGGTTCTTGTGGGAGTTGGGCTCACCACGACGCACAGTGAGCACCGTGTTGAGCATGAGCACGCCCTGCTTACTCCATCCGGACAGGCAGCCGTGGGTCGGCTTGGTGATCTTCACGTCCGAGACTGCCTCCTTGTAGATGTTCACCAAACTCGGAGGTGTCTGGACTCCATGCAGGACTGAGAACGACAGACCGTGTGCTTGGTTTGGACCATGGTACGGATCCTGGCCCAGGATCACAACCTTGAGAGAGTCGAACGGGCAGTCCCGCAGCGTTCCGAAGACATTTTCAGGAGCCGGGTAGATGACCTTCTTCCTGCAAAGACACACGCACAAATCCACACCATCAGCACTGACACCTACCACTACATCCACGCAAAGACTAGTGAACGTACTTGGCTTCTTCTCCCGTAAGGAACGCCACAAGCGAGCGAAAGTATGGCTTGGCGAACTCCTTTTCGAGCTGCTGGAACCACGACGCGGGCATCAAGTAGCGCGCATTGTGCTGCAAGTTGCTCAGTTTGTGCTCTCGCACGCCCTCCACCACCGCCACAACCATCTCTGGCTCCTTCTCATCCTTCGCACCCTTGGATCCAGCATCCGCCTCTCCGTTCTTTGCATCTCCGTCCTCTACAGCGCCCCCCTCTCCGGCCTTGACAGTCTCCTTCTCATCATTCTCTGTGGTCACCGCCGGCGCTGGCTCGCTGGCCGTGCGGCGCTTCTTCGCTGCTGGCTCGCCGCCAAAGAACGAGCGGATATCACGCGTGCCTGCCATGGCTGTCAAGGGGCCTTGGTAGTTCGCGTCTGGATCGATGGGTGGAAATGCGTCCAGATGAGCTGCTCACATTTTCGCGCCAAAAAGTACACGCGCGAACTTAACCGAACCGGCCCCATTTCACAAAAGCCGATGCAATTTGATAGACGGAATGATGGTACAAATGGGGTTTTGGGTGGACATCGTGCTGACCACCTGAATTGCTTCGATCAGTGCGCCGCCAGAAGCTCCTGGGTCGGAAAGACACTGGACAGCCGCCCCGCACAACTGAAAAAGCACCATGAGCATCGTCACGCCCTCGCACCTGGAAGCCAAGCTGCGCGCCGTACGTCCACCACACGAACGCTATGTATGCTCACATGATCACCCAAGAATCTCCTTCTCACTCTGTGCATTTTGATGCGTTTTTGACGCCTACAGGACCTCGGCGCGACGTACGTCGAAGCGTCCGATCTGTCGGATGGCTGCGGCCAGAAGTTCAGCCTGATCGTCGTCCACGAAGGCTTCGACGGTACGCTTCCTCACAAGCTTATAAGGCGCTTGAAGAGGCTGACGATTGAGTGGATTTAATTGATTGGACTGACAGGTCAGTCGCTGCTGGAGCGTCAGCGCCGTGTGAACGAGTGCCTGAAAGAGGAGATGACGCGCATCCACGCGCTGCAGATGAAGACCTGGACGAGCGCACAGTACGAGCAGAAAATGCAGCAGCCAGTGCCGACCGTCGCCAGCACAGCCAGCCAGTCGGCCGGTGAGAACTGAACCTAGACGACCCTCCCCCATACTGACAAGCGGCGGTGGCCTGCACCACCGGACCGAGCATTTGCCGTAATATCCACAATCACAAGTCCTCATTCATACTACGATACGATCTTTCGGGTTCGTCATTCCTTCGTGCGATCAATGGCACTCGTTGATGTAGATGTAGAACTTGGATACTTTGATTTGGTCATATTTACCACTACCACGCGATCACAGACACGGCAAATACATAGGAATACAGGAGGCCTTTACATGCCAAACTCGGTCTTGGCGATGGTCCGCAGGATGTACGAAACTTCGATGGCGTTCGGTCGGTCCTTGGGGTCAAACGCAAGACACCGCAGCGCGATCTGACGCAGGCTCTGCGGACAGGACGGCGAGAACGTCGGCTTGAGCTTGTCCTGGCTAACTAGTTGGAGGATGGACACTTCTGGCATGGGGTTGCCCGACGGCATGCGCAGGTCGGAGAACGGGAGACGGTGCGTGTCCATTTCGGACAGCACCATGCCCATGGAGTAGATATCGCAGCTCTGGTTGTACTCGCCGCCGCCCGAGATCACTTCCGGTGCAAGCCATCGACTGGTTCCGACGCCAGCGGTCATGGTGCAGTTGTCGGACTGGAAGCGCGAGACACCAAAGTCGCTGAGCTTGGCACGCGTATTTTCCGTGAGCAACACATTGCGCGACTTGAGGTCGCGGTGCACGAGTGGTGGTGAGAACGAGTGCACATACACTAGAGCTTCGACGATATCCATGGCAATCTGGAGCTTCTCGCTGTCCCAGGTCTCGACGCCGTCTTCGTGGCTTGTCTTGGCCAAGTACGTGCACAGGTCTCCGTTCGGCATGTACTCAAACAACGCCTGCAGATCCCATTCAGTGGTCCACGCTGCACCAACGAACTGCACGATGTTCGGGTGGTCCAGCTTCGCGACAAGCTTGATCTCCGTGATCAACGCACGGGTCTTGGAACGGGTAACTTGGTCGCGAACTAGACGCTTGGATGCGAGCAGGCGGCCCTGGCGATACCGCACAAGGTACACGACACCGTGGCCGCCGTTGCCGATCACGCGGATGTCATCAACATCCTCTGAACGCATGTGGCGAGCCAGGAGCTCCTCATCATTCCACAGCGTTCCGGACTGGATGTTGCTGCCAGGCTGAGGGTACTGCTGCAGTGGGCCATCGAGGAACGACAACTCCTGGGACGACCCCGTGAGGTCGGTCTCCAGCAGATCGCTGCCTTGGTGCTGGAAGACACTGCGGCCTCGGCCTGGACGATTGTTGTGATCTGGCTTGTGCAGCGCGAAGGCATCGCCGTACGCCTGCATGTGCAGATCACGCATGCGCTGACGCTTGTACCACACGACGGCGATGACCACGACGACGAATGCCAGCAGTGCACCGACCGTGATGCTCACAATCGCAACTGCAGTCATCGAGCCGTCAGAGGACCCTGTCGATGGAGTTGGCACCACGTTGTTGTCTCGGAAGGAAGACCCGGACGACTCACCGACCGAGCCATTCCAGTAGTAACTTCCGGAGCCGGAACCGGAACCGGAGACCATGGTCGTGTTGTAGCAGCTCGGATCGAAGGAAAGCGGGCTAATGACGTCGCCGAGAAGTGTGAGATCGTTGGTGAGAAGACAGTCTTCCGTAATGTTGAGCAGGCTCTGGAACACTTCGCGGCACGCGCGTTGTGAGCAAATCCACGTTTCGTTCGCCGACGACGCCGATGGGAAGGCAAACGAGAAGCCCGTGATATCGCTGCACTCGGTGACATTCGGGTTCTCGTAGAGAAGTGAGGAGTAGGACATCGAGTCGCACGAGGTCAGTCCAACGGTCGAGTTCCCATCACTGCTGCCTGAAGACGCGAGTGAGACGTTCGTTTCGGCCGCCGTCACAACCACGGTCGCAACCACCGCGAGCAGGGGCAGAAGCCGCAGAGACCACGGACGCATTGGAGGCATGGCGCGGGTATTCCAGGTGAGGCCGTCGTCGAGCAATTGGCAAGTGATCTGATCACTGGCAGTGCCAAATTTTCCTCCCGGGTAATGGTTGATCTCTGGACAGCCCTGGACAACACCGGATGTTGTCCAGAGTTTCAGCATTGCTGGCGGCCAGGACGAGAGTAAAGGCAACTGCAACTTCGAGTATACACCATCCGGATATGGGAGAGAGATTGTGTGGGGAACTGTTAGCATCTATCCGGATACGAAGAACGATGGACCTTGTCCACAAACCGGCTTTGTCAATGGTGTCACACTAGTCAAGCCTCAAGGTGGGATGTGACCGTCGCTCAAATTTCTGTCTCCAGTCGTAACGATTGTCGTTGGGTTGCATGGCCCGTCGCCTGCTGGCGCGTGCGTGTGACTCACGATCTGACGCTCAGCCATTATTCCAGGTGCGAAAACAGCGACATGTGATGGTGCAGTCAGCGATCGATGCATTTCTTTGATAGATGGTGGCCTTTGCTGAACTTTTGTACTTCAACATCACTGGAAAAGATCAATGCGTGCGCTGTTCACTGGATGTGGGCTGGGTTCACGGTGCATGGCATGAAACTGTGGATCCGCCTGTGCGACACAACGACAGTTCTCAACTGGGATCCCATCACCGAAAGGCTTCCAGCCGCGCTGTCAGCGATGTACGGTACGGGTAGATCCAACTCCATGCCGCAGTCGCCACCATGTCTCGTGTATCAACCAATCCAGGGATGTTCCGGATCTCGCGATCTTCATCACTTGTGTGCATCAGTGATGCAGGCAGCATCACCCGGTCTCAGAGGTCGCCATCTTCTTTCCTGACGTCAACGGGTCGTGTCCATTAAACAACCATTCCCAGCGGGGACCCAGCGCATCCCAAAGAAGCCAATGTGTTTGTTGATGAAGAGCATCTCAGTTTTTTCGAATTGATGGAACTGGACAGCTTCGCAGTGTCACACCAGTGATGGATGCATCACCCGACGTCCTTCGCGGATCACTCGCACCTTCAAGCCGAATGATGGATCGATCCCATGTATGGGCCGACGCGAGATCGGAACCATCGATCGGTCATTGCGTTCTCGTCTCGATTCTTCTCCTACTGCAGCCTCTGTAATCCAGCAAGGGCTCGCGACGTTGCCGATTCATCCGCTGCTTCTTGTACTGACAAGACAAGGCAGGGCGATTCGGCTCGCTGTGGATGAGTGAGTACAACCATGTGGTGGTGGATGCGAATGGCACGCGCCTCTACTCGCGGTTCTGCTCAAGCGGTGACTCGTCGCCATCAACCGATCCCAGCAACCTCGATGCGATTGACCAGCTTATCGAGTTGCTGTTTCCAGCTTCAAGGTGGGTCAGAGAGTGAGGATCTCTCGCATCACCTGGGGATACGGCATGATTTGGCAGACTCACACGGTGCGTATTTTTTTTCTGATTATGTAGTGCGTTTGTAGTGCGATAGAAGGAAACACACAGGCAGGCCCACGGCAAGCAACAGCGTCGTCCCAAGCACCAGTCGCCTAGTCTTTCTTGCTCATCGCATCAGCCCACACCGGCTTCTCGGTTAGTCCGATTACGTGGCGCTCGCGAAGCGTGTAAAACACGTCTGGCGACGTGCGCTTCGGAACAAACTCGATGATCGCGTCAATCTCAGCCTTCACCTCCGGCGTGATCTTGCTCACGAACTCCATGGCCTTGACCGTCTCAATCAGCTGCGCCGAGTTGCGAGCCCCGAGCACAACCGTCGAGACGTTTGGGTTGGCAGCGCACCATGCAGTGGCCAGCTGAGCCAACGTACAGCCCAGGCGCGTCGCGATGGTCTCCAGTGCGCGGGTCTTCTCGACTTGCGCCTCAAAGTCAGGAGCCCAGGCGCGGAACGCCGGGTCCGCCATGCGAGCCTCGGATGGCATCTCCTTGTTGTACTTGCCCGTGAGGATACCTCCAGCGAGTGGCGACCACACGGTGAGACCCAACTTGCGCTTGGTGAACAAGTCCGCGAGCTCGTGCTCGACCTTGTTGCGTTCAAATATATTGTACTGCGGCTGCTCGACGATCGGACGGATGAGGCCGAGACGGTCCGCGATCTCACACGCCTCTTGGATCTGGTGCGAGGACCACTCGCTGGTTCCCCAGTAGAACGCCCAGCCTTGGTTGATGATGAAGTTCATGGCCCGCACAGTCTCTTCAATGGGCGTGAACATCTCCGGTCGGTGGCTGAAGATCACGTCCACGTAGTCGACGCGCATCTTCTTGAGCGTCGACTTGATGCCTTCGACGAGATGCTTGCGCGAGTTGCCCTGGCCGTTGGGTCCGCAGTCGTAGAACCCCTTGGTACCTGCCATGAACTTGGCACTCAGCACGAGATCCTCACGCGTCCACACGCCTTCAGTGATACCACGGTGGATCGCGTGGCCCATGAACTCGTCCGCATGGCCGTCGTTGTAGTTCTCGGCCGAGTCGAAGAAGTTGATGCCGTGCTCGTAGGCCGTCTTCATCACATCATACCACGAGTCCTTGGCCGAGTCGGGAAAGTACGTCATCCAGCCGCCGACCGAGAGCGTCGAGACGAGGAGTCCCGAGTCTCCGAGGAAGCGGTAGGTCATCTTGGGGGTCGCAGGGGTCGCCATGCTTGTAAGAGTAGGCGAGAAGCACGAGGTAGAGACGAAGGAGAGGAAGAAGGCGAGGTGCTTGCTGGAGTGCAAATTGCAGAATAAACTCTCTCCGAGTCTACACTTCTCGTGGGATACTCGCTTGGAATGCTATCTACTCGTATCGTACTGGGACTCGTTGAAGTGGTTAGTGTGTGGTGTGATTTGTATTTGAGTTTCGACCTTGACTGTGGCCTCGTAGTAGTACAGTACTTCGAACTGGATCATCATTGAAACTGGGTGATCAATCGGGCGGATTACCCAGTTCACTTCAAGTTGTGGACAGAATGAAGGTCGTTCACCCAATACCGGTAGAAAACCAGTATAAACTGATTGCGAATCTGGTCTCTGGGAGTGAATGTTGTTCACTGTGGCAGTTGACAGTCTTCCTCTGGCACAACTCAATCAGAAGCAGACAGACAGACAGCAGACAAATACCTCCTCAATGGAAGACCTCCGGCATTCCCCAGAGCTGCTGGACGACGACCCGGCCACGCTCGACGCTGCGCTTGCGTTCATCGACGCCCACTACGGACGCCGTCCCGTGGACGCGACGGTGAAGGCACGCAACAGCGAGGCGGCTGCGCGCACCCACCGCAAGCACAAGGCCGAGAGACTACGGTTACGAGAAGAGTGCGCCGTGTTGCAGGCCACTGTGGACGCGTTGACGGCTCGTGCGGACCACACACGAGCTGACTGTAGCGAACGATGCAATGGGAATGAGACCCGCAAGCGACGCACGCGTGAGGATGCTACGTTGGATGCCGTGGTGGCCGAGCGAGAGCGAGCCCGAGATGCGCTGGCTCACAACCGACGACTACGGGAGGCACTGGAGACCCAACGAGCCTTTGGAGCCCAACTCGTACAATTGCTTCGTGCACGAATGAGCAGCAAGGTGGGTGTTTCTGAACAATGCCAGTGGGAAGGAGGGGACTGATTGATGTACTGCGTATGTTGGTAGGTTGTCCGGGATTTGCTCCAAGAAACGGCGGTGCTCCATGTCGGCACCCAACGCAACGCCACAACCAACCGCAAGGGTGTTCTCGATGATCTACAAGAGCGCCTGCAATTATTCTCACACCAAGCCAACGACATCGTGGCCACTGTGAGTCGCGAGATCATTCTATCAGAGTCGAGGACGCGGATTGTTCATCGTGAAGGCCACGGGCCGGTGGTCGAGTCGATGTCGTCCGTTCAGATTCCGTGCGAGCTCAATGACGGATGGGCGTACCTCATGGATGTGTATTGCGGGGCGTTTGCGAAGATTAACCGCCGCGAGTACGGCTACACGGCAACGGTACTGTTATCCTCATATTGTACCGCCCTGGGTACCACGGGCTGAAAGACTCACAATATCCGTATTGTGTTTTTGTATGGCACCAGGTGCGAATGGCAGTTGACCGTCCTCAATCTGAGAAAGATTACTCGCTCGTGCTCAAAGACACCAAGCGAGAAGAGCCCGTCCACGTCGATGGCCTCGCACTCTTTGAGACGTACAGCTCGCCAGACCTCAAGCTGTTCGTGTGGGCCTCATTGGTCTCGATCCGTGGTGACAACGTCCAAGTACGAGAGTGTGGCTGGACAGCAATGACCCGAGCAATTGACGACCCGCAGACCTGCAGCGTACTCCACCAACGTCACGAACTTCATTGCGCTTCAAGAGGAAGCAGGGAGCCAGCAATTCGAAGCAAGTGTCCCAAGACGATGTTCCTCGCCCACGCGCTGCTGCAAAAGTCTCGTCGCGATCGTGACAATGGCAAGCGCGCATTGACGCAGCGATTTGGAACAGACACGTCGTGTGTCCTACCGCTATTTGGGGCTTGAAGAATGATATCTCGTGTTTAGCAATTATCTTCACCGTCTTGCAGATTGCAACATCAGATCGGGCTGTTTGTGTGATTTGGATCAATGCGGTTCCTAGCTACGGAATGTGTGGTTCATCATAACCTCGTTGTAAACCTTTGTCCAGAACTCGAGAATGAAGTTGAGCGCGCAGTCGTAGGCTCATGGATGAACCTGAAGTATGGCAGCCACGTTGGAACGTGGTCATGCGGCGACATAGAGTAGTGACCATGAGCACTTGCACGACTGGAGACGGCATCATGTCATTGGCATTCGTCTCTGCCGTCACAAGTGCAGAGTTTAATACGTCTACGAGTGGAGTCTGGGCAGGGACTTCGAGAAGAGGCAACGATGATACTGTTCATGATGGGTTGAACTTTGACTGGTTCACATCGACCTTAGAGTTTCGACCCATTACTATTACTAGCTTAGTTTAAATGTCTAGATGTGTGTAAATTCATCCGATGGCAACTATACTGTCAAAATTTCGTAATTCCATTTACATGTCCCTAGTTCAGACTAATTAACCAACCATCCCTGAGATGGTTGTAGACCGTTGAAGGTGTCAAGACTACAAAATTAGACCCCACACGCAATTCCACACATCCAAAACAAGATCTCCGTAAAATTCATTTAACCCTAGCATATCCAAATCACGATCCTCAGCTTTCAGGGGTGTATCATCCCATATCTGATATAAAGCGCAATGGCAGGGCAACAGTACTATCGGGTTTGTGCACATCAGCCCTGCCATACCCGGACACTCGGGCTGAACGGCAATCAAGGGACGTGATGGAAAGAACATTCACACAGACACTGCACAGCCTTGCGTTGCCTGTGTAATTGGGCTGTTACTACGCAAGGAACTTGCTGAGGCGCTGCCATACGATTACTTCACTGCAAATCCGCAACCCAGCTAACACATGGATAGTCTGCTGTCAACCACTGAATGCTAGGTTGTGTGGCGGTTCAGCATTCACGAGCTGGCTGCAGTTCGTGAATGCCGCAAAGATCAATCCCCACCACACATTCCGCAAACACAGTGCTCACCACACATTTCGTAGCGGGTGTTTCAATGAGGTCTCCAGCCGTCCCGTTCATTCTGCTTTTGACTGGCACAAACGCAGAAGGGGGACGTATCAACAACATCAACGGCTGCACCGCGTAGGCGCCTTCAACCACTCCAGGTGGTCGACCGGCTCCAAGCCGAGACATACCTCGAGAAAGCATTGGACACCAGCCAGCGCCAGTACACCGACCATCTGGAGGACGAGGTTCACGACGACGATGACACGCCAGTTCTGAGCGACTTCGAGGGTAATCTGGGCGAGGGGGTCTACCTCGTGACCAACTTCTCCAAGGACGAGTTCGGCATCCTGTGGGATACCCTCCGTCACAACGTACTCTTCGCTTGGCAGCGCGGCAAGGGACGCACGCACAAGACCTCGGCGAAGAATCCGTTCTTCATGACCATCTGTGTTCTCAAGCACTGCAACTCCTCGTACAAGCATGCGACTGATTTCCGTCTCCAGCCGTCGGTATTCGAGTCCATGGAGGGCAAGATGTTGGGCGTGATTGAGCCGGCCGTCACAAGTCTCTACATCGTCAACCAACTGGTATGGGCTACCAGAAGTTTGACAACTTTCCGTATGCTCGCTACGCCACCGGGGTCAAGTTCCAGCAGTCCAGGTGTTGTTTATGTACAGTATTCCGAATGTTTCACAATTGCCGTGGCACTCCATGATTGATGTGGTACTCAGTTGGGCTTGTGCATTGCGCACCGAACTGATTGCTGCTCAAAAAGTCATCTACTGTTTCGGGTGAGCTCCTCTCTCGGCACCGCGATGCGTGGCCGTCCTCGCGTAGAGTGGTTGTACCAAACGCACCGTGGTTCTCGTGCTCAAATTCGGCGATCAGCTGCCATGGAAGATTTTCGCGAGGCCCCCAGGTGAGCTGAGTGTGGTTACATTATATGTAGCTACCACAGAAGTAGCCATATTGTAGCCATTTCGAGGATCGCCCGGCGCATGTGGAACCCGGAAATCGTGAGACATTACAGGCCATGTAAAGTTGCTAGTCCGAGGCTGCAAGCTACAACATAATAGGGAGACATATCAACACGGAGGATTATCTACTGGCAACAATTATTTGGGTTTCATTCAACGATATTAGAGCTACGTTCTAAGCAATAGTGTCGACAGCTACCTAGTACCTCTGGGACTCCTCGAAGACCGCCTGGCCCATACGCTGGTTGTTAGCGCGAGTCACCTGCGCTCCATACAGCGAGGCACGGAAGGTTTCGCGAGCTCCGTACACAAGTGTTTAAGCCGTCGCAACGCGGCGAACGTTCGCCGTGACGGTCTGGCCGTCCTCCATCCTCTCGCGACGGCGCTGAAGCGACTCAAGATGCTGCTGGCGGCGTCGTTCCACGCAGTCATAGGCTTGGGAAGCAAACTTGGCCAGCGTAGCAGTGACAAACTGATGTGGAAGTTCGTCAGTGCACAGAACACACGCACCAGCTGATCGAACACTCCTCCTTCCACGTATACTTATTGTACATGACTCGCCACAGTATGTTCACACGGCCGAAGAAGTTCTCGACGATCACTCGGTCATGGGACACCAAGCGGTTACGGTCGACATCGTCCGCTGAGAGGGATCCGTGGCGGCTGCTTCTTCGGCTAGATGTTTCCCACATGGGCACCTTGATGTCCCTTGTCCACCACAACCGCCCAGTGGTCGGGAAAGCGCAAATCACCTTCCTGGAAGTCTCCTTGTGGCAGCAGATGGTCGGCGTCAGCCTTGAGGAGCATCTGGCGATGGGTACAGCACTTCTTCATAGAAAATACACTGTTGTTGTTTGATTGTGCCTGAATTGTGCAGTTGTAAGTCATGTGCCAGCTGCTTGTTTTGGGTTGTCACAGCGCACGACGTCAGATACTGGTTCTTCTCAAGGATATCCGTAAACATGTGGCGTGTTGCTAATCAGCACATGTCTCACGCAAAAATACCAGATTACGGCATAAACAGGTGCACAGTGCGATTAAGGGCGTGCTTGGCAATATTAGGGTTCTCGTGGAGGGGTGGTATTCCGTAGGGGGTCTATTAGGTGTCATTCGTCAGTCCAGACCGAGTGTTGGACCGAACATGTTCTTCTTTCATCAGTCATTTCCACCCTTGCGGATGTTCTAGTGTTCTTGTGACCAGCTTGTGGATGATGTCCTAACTACTGTACACGCACGCTATAACGGTGATGAAGATTGTTTCCGCTTGCGGTTGCTGTCATGTACATTTTTCTTTGACCAAGGCAAAGGAAGTCAACTGACTCCAAAAAAACGAAAATCCTGACAGGTTGAGAGAGGGTGAACGAGTCGCCTTCAAAGTGAATGTACAGCAGCAGCCGCAACACAACTCCTGTGATAACGTATTTTGCGGGTCGAATACGGATCAGGTCTGGCACTAGGGTCGGGCGAAAACGTATAATTACAACAGTGGATACGACTAAAATCAGGTCGGATCTTAAATAGGTTATCGTCAGGGGTGTTAAATAAGATCGTAAAAAGTATGGGTAGCGAAGCTGCGCATTCATTATTCATTCTTTCTCTCAATTCTCCACAATGAATAATGCACTTAATTGAAAAGTGCGTCCAGTGCACACAGCATTCTCGAGAAGACTGAATGTCATGGACATCCCAATAGCCGCATACAGCATTCTCGAGAAGACTGAATGTCATGGACATCCCAATAGCCGCGGTTCACCTCTAGGAAAGGAGAGGCCTCAACCATCATTGGCTACAGACCGTGGCGGTCAAGCCCGATCAACGCCTTGGCGCAGCTAAACAGTTGCTCAACGACGTTCGACGTCGGACAAGCACGTATCGCTCCGACTGGTCTGTGAGACGCGCACGCTTGAGCACACGCTCAGCAAACCCACGTTCATCGGCACCACTGGAAGCACGACCCACGACACGGAGGCACTTCACGGCCTGTCTCCCAGCACGGCTAAGCGTGCGGCCGCTCTGGATTTTGGTGGCGACAGTATCAAAGGCTGGAGCCGCCACAACAGCGAAGATCGCCAGGAAATGCTCCGAGCTATGGCTCCAGCCGTCAACAATGAGCCCAAACTTGTCTGGCATCTCTTTGGCGACCTTCACCTCGACCACATTGGCCAAACGCACGATGTTGTCGCGTAGAGTCTGACAACTCACGGCGGCTAGCGTTGTATTGCTACAAAACAAAACCCAAATATTAGGAACCAAAACATACATTTTAGATCAGACAATTGTTTACTGGCCGGTTTGAGGTTGTTCACAGAACGTCAGAGGAACAGCCTCATCCACGACCCACGCGATCCACGCGTCGCGCGTCTGAGACCGCTGGCTGACCCAAGAGAGAAGAGAGCCAGTCGCGTCGGTCCCAGCAACGCACATCCAGTCCTGGAAGTCGGGGTGCTGGGAACGGACGTGCTGCATGAAATTCGAGTATCCACGACGATCAGCTTGCTTGCAGAACCGCGCGCAGACCTAGCAGCGCCACGACCCGGTCCGCGCTTCAGTATCGTCGCGAACAGCGACGAAGGAGACGCGAGCGACCTGTTCTGGGGAGATCGTGGGCTGGGGGTTGAGGTTGGTGAGAGCGACTGCGTCCATGGTGTTGGTTGGCGATAGCTGAGGGTGGCTGAGGTGGGAAGTTCTGTCAAATTGAAGAATGAGGTACTTGTGAATGCTCTAGGTGCTCCTGCGGACTCGTTTGGTGTGTGCTAGGGCACCCAGAGCCTCAGGAGGTCAGCCACCACCCGATTCTAGTCGATAGTAATTACATTGCGTAAAAAAATCAAGCCGATCCAGAATTTCACTGATAAAAAATGCATAAGGTTAACCAAACCGGCCGCAATGTATAGTTTTGGGTGAGCAAGAAAATTATGTTGGGATGCTTGATTTGTTTAACACCCCTGGTTGTGGTTGAAGTGGAAGCGCAAGGGTCTTCATGACGCATATCGTCGCTGTGATCCTCATATCAACACATATGTTGTTGTCACAGTGTATGATAGGCGGTCCAAGTGGAAAAGCGGATGTATGCGACTGTGTAAATAGTATGCAGGTGACCTGGAGCGGGGCGATAGCTTCAGAAGTCGTCGTCTTGAGTTCTTTGTACTCGGGAAATCCAGTGAAATCCGACCGAACTCCATGCGCTCTAATGATGACTGCCACAGCTTCAGTATCGGTTAGAGATCATGACAACTTCAGTCCGTAAGTTTCATGGTGAGCTTCTCCTGAAGTTTTCATGATCTCTAACCGATACTAAAGCTGTAGTAGTCACGAATTCGGTCGGATTTCACTGGAGTCGGATAAACGCTCGCATCTCAAGAATCGACAAGCGACGACGCGATAAGGGAGAGATTGGCGATGATTAGACTTCGCGACCAGAGCGCCCTCGTACGATTGGATTTGTATTGTCATTCGAGAAAAACATATCATACATGCGCAAGTGGTGTACGATTAAAATTGTTGATCATGTTACACTGCCATTTTACGCTGGACGCGAATCTTGTAGTGCACGTGTATCGTCACCAACAGCTAAAAATACTTGGAATACACCTTCGCACCCCCCTTCCTGCAAACGCTACGCGGTAGAGGAATCACTTGCGTGCGCTCGCTGCGCGGAGGACGTGCTTCGGCTACGTTGCTGGGGCTCAATAGAGATGAGCGAGTGCGGCGAGGATACATACTCTCATCTCGTTTGGCATCAAACAACCTTACGAGACTCAAGCGATTGCGACGATCGCGATTTCCCTCGGGAACAGCCTGGCAGGCCACTTCTCCGCCAGTTCGGGACTTTTCGTGGAAAACTAAGTATGATCGAGTTCAGGCTGTTAAAGCTAATGCTGATGGATGAAATTGAAAACGATGGCCGTGTATGCAAAGGATGGATCGGCTTTGAGTTGGTGAGGCCGCAGATAAAGCATGTTGAACACTTGGCATCAAACCGTCGTTGTCACACAGCTCAAGGCTGTATCCATTCCGGTCAGTATGTCCGGCGTCGAAACTAGTACTACTAGTCCATGAAACAGGATGACCAAGGGTCCTGTAAGTCAGGGATGCTCTCATCGACCGTGCCCCCGATCGGCTCAACCCGCCTGACACTCCCACAGCGTACGTGTGCCATCAACCAATACATGTGCTTTCTCATTGAGCATATGCTATGTGTGACGAAGTGGTTTCAAGCGAATGCAAATATCTAGTCCTTGACTCACGCGATACAGGCGAAGGGGTCGCGCCCGCGCTAAGTCAGTTGTATAGCCGGGATACTCGACGTATCCGACCGGCTAATACCTCACACTGTGTACCCTTTTGTTCGCTGTCAGTCCTTTCGAATATTACTATCCGTATCTGGAACTTTAGAACTTGGGGAATCTGTACAGTAGGTTGGTACCTCTGAAGCCGGTGATTGGACTCAAGGAATGACACAAGGCCGGCGGATCGATATCAGATTCGATGCACCGGCTCACAATATACAGTAGAAGCGTTTGTACTTCTGGGGCTTCGTACTAGAAGCAGATCACACTCTTTTACTCGTTTCTCTTAGTTAATGGACTCGAAGTTGCTCTCAACTAATGGGCGCGGAGCCTCTTCTCTCTTTGTGGGCGCGGGACCTCTTCTCTCTCAGTGGGCGCGGAGCCTCTTTTCCTTCTCTCTGATCGCAATATGAAATGTAACACTGGCTCCCAGTGCTACAACACTCTCTCTTT
>JAADXE010000432.1:0-25497 GCA_023337545.1 Pythium coloratum | reverse complement strand
TAACACTAACGCGGCAGCCGTGGACTTCGTCTCGATCTTCCAGGCCAGTGAGAAGAAGCGGATGATGGACTCGGAGCTGAGCCAGGATGGCGTGACGCGTCCGATGGCTGGTGTTCCCGCAGTGACCTTCGTCGGCAACCACGCTGCCTCGCACTTTGTTCAGGCAAAGCTTCTCGTGGCGCGCTGTATCCGCACGTACTGGCGGTCACCGGACTACAACGTGACGCGTGTTGCCATCGCGCTGGTCTTGGCGTTGGTTTTCGGGTTGGCATTTGGGAAGACCGAGTTTGAGACCTTCAAGGGCCTCTACACCGTCGTCACGATGGTTGGCGTCTCGATGGTGTTTCTTGGCGCAATCTCGTTCGACTGCATCATCCCCTTCACAATCGCGGACCGTGCTTCCTTCTACCGTGAACAAGCCTCACACACGTACAACTCGCTCTGGTACTGCCTCGCGTCAACAATTGTGGAGATCCCGTACGTGTTCCTCACGGGCCTCATTTTCTCCGCTGTCTTCTTCCCGCTCGCTGGGTTCACTGGTGCAATGCCGTTTCTGCTCTTCTGGGTCCACCTGTCGCTGTTTTTGCTGCTGCAAACGTACGTCGGACAGACCATCGCGTTCGCAGCACCAAGCGTGGAGGTCGCGACCACGTGGGGGCTGCTATCGACGTCGATCAGCTTCCTCTTCATGGGCTTCACCCCTGCGCGAAGTGACATCCCGTTGGGGTACAAGTGGCTCCACACAATCGTCCCCCCGAAGTACACGATGGCGATCCTCACATCTGTGGTTGCCGGCGAGTGCAGCGGCCCATCGAGTGGTGACGTTGGTTGCCTGAAGATGAAAGACGCGCCACCGACCTTGCCACCAAACATCACGAACGCCGAGTACTTGGATGTCGTGTTCGACGTCAGACGCGATGAGCTCTGGACCAACTTCGCGATCATTCTCGGCTACATCGTGCTCACCCGAGTCGTCGCTCTGGTTGTTCTCCGCTTCGTGAAACAAGGAAAGCGGTAGAAAAAGCGTGGTTTCATAGCATGAATCAAGTGTTTACACCAACAAATAGTCAATCCTATTGCTCGTACCTTTAGCTTGAGCGCAGGTGAGTGGGGCTGTGCGTGTTCGCGTGTACTTATCATCCCCTCTACGGGACTCTGGATCTGGAATAATAGGAGTCGAGTGGACACCCTGCAATCTCTTGAACTTGCTTGGCCCGACACACTATCGACAAGCCTCGAATCGGAGGAATGGAACCACGGAGACTCTCGAAGTAACGACTGCCTCCTGCAGACACCGTGATGTTCGAAGCCATATTCCTTGCGCGACGCTCGCCCTCAGCAGTCAGCCAACCTGGAAGCTCGGCAATATGCGAGTAGTCCATGAGCACGAGGTACAAGTTGCTTGTATCACCAATTTGCTTGGGCCACTGGGATATCGGATTCATGGCGACCGAGATCACTTGAAGCGTGGAGTCAGATGGAAACGCTTCGTCTCCGATCGTCTTGATGCGATTGCCCAGAAGCGTCAAGCGATCAGGCTTCATCATGGCGAGTGTCGACGGGAAGGCGTCGATCAAAGTGTGCTCCACGTACAAATTTAGTAATCGATGGCACTTTGTGTGAAGATCTGGTGGCAGCGTGGAAAGATTGGACAAGCGATCACAATATCTCGAAGACGGGTCGGAAAATCCAATGCCTGGACGCCAGCGGGAAGCTCCGACGTGTTGACACGAAGCAGGCTCAGATACTGGAGGGATGGGAGCTTGTTGTTCACCAATGCAGCATCTTGGCCCCACGCCACGATGGTCGAATTGTAGATCTCCAATCCGACCAGATTGGAGAGTCCTTGGATGGCGGCTGGTACGCGGAGTCTCGGACAGTGCGAGATGATCGAGCTGACTCCTCCGGCGTCAACTGCATCCAGCACAGACGCTATCTCGCTGGCGTAGCCGTTGAAAGCGTGGCGATGGCAGTTGATTTCCAAGATCGTGCAGGAATACTGGTGAACGAACCATGGGCTTGAGCTGGATTTGCAACTGCTTACAGCCAATTTCATGGGAGATGCGTGGGCGACGAGGGACGCCTTGATGTGGAATACAAGGAGGAGAACACCCCAAACAGTGAAGATTGAGTGCACGACGTTCACCGATATCAGCCATTTCACGAGCCGCGTGCTGCAGATCCACTGCACGCGCTGACGTACTTTTCGGCTGGCTTCAATAGTCTTCTGGACTCGCATGCTGAAGAAGAGAGAAGAATGTCGCTCGGTAGACACAACAAGAAGGCTTCTGGTACCGGACGTGTTCGAAGGTGCAGTCTTCGTAAGCAGGATTGGCTTTGGCTGAACGTGTCGCTTGATCTGGCTCATGCAACTCGCCATACTGTAGAAAGGCAGCATCTTCGTGACGAAGTCGATCCAGGACACCACAAACACTTGCTGCACTGCTTTCAGCGTGTTCATGAACGTTACATCGTCCGTCGGCACGTCGACCGCATACTCCATATCCCCGCCGGCCATGCTAATGTTGGTTGAGAACGCGTTCAGCACGACTGAGAAGATGATACACAGTGGCACGACCAGCGTCGAGACAAAATCGAGAGCGACGTCGCTGCACAGGTACAGGAACCGCTGCAACGCTGGCCTTGGTCAGGTCATCATGCTTGATATCTCTTCTTTACTGGCGACGAGTCGCTTCATCCAGCAGTAGACGCCCAGTATAGTCGTATAGACCACGCTGCGTCTCGTGGTAGCAATCCAGCGCGACATCAGTAAGCACGCCGACTTGCTCCTCCAGCTTGCTTCCTGGTCGAATGGCCATCTTCGGTTGCATGCGGCCACACGCCTGCGTCAGACACAGCTCTTCTCCACCGTCACGGAGCGGAGAGATCGCACTCCAGCCTTCTTCTTGGAAAAAGACGCGTTGATTCTTGAGCAGCCCGCCTTGGACGACCGAGTTCAGAGCCCACACGAGGACAAACCGCCCGTCTTCCACGAAACGCCTCGCGACGAACTGCGCTCGAGAGACGACGTCTGTGCCGCGCACCTTCATCTGGACGGTGAACAACGCTCTCACGTAGTCATCTCCAGCTTCCATGACCTTGTACTCGCCATTCTTCAGTGGGATAGTGGGGCACAACATCGCTCGCCACGCCACGTCGTACGTCATCTCCCAGTTGAACGGCACGACGTTTGAGTTCACAAACTCCAGGAACCACGAGGAAGCCTTCGTTGACACCGAACCACCAACTTGATCATGCGCCAACCGCACACGAGCGTCCTGGTGCGACGTTCTGTTGGCCGTAAGCCCCGATTCCTCGAAAATCCGGTCGATTTGATCGTATCTCGCTTGAATATTGAGTTCCAATGCATCGAAAACGGCCGTATCCTCGCCTCCTTCGTTCACGCGAACACGCTTGGACACTAGCAGACCATCAGTAGCTTCTTGATCACTCGGACGCTTGCGTAAAAGCTTCATCAGGCTTCGTGCAATGCGCAATTGGCCTTCAAGCTGCTCTCGCAGACGCAAGTTCTCAGCCACGGCGTCGTGCCGAGCTTGCTGTTCCGACTGCGCGAGCCGCTGCCAGAACTGCTCGACGGACGACGCGATCGTTGGCGCTGCAGGCGGTTCTACCACACGATCATCGGCGCTGGGAGTTGAAGTTGATGCCGGTTCTTTCAGCAAGGAAAGTTGGGTTTCCAGCTCGGAAACGCGCTGTTTCAAGTGTTCGCGCTCGGCTTTCGACCGCTGACGACTCGCGACGACGCGCGTGTACGGCGTAGATGCCTTTGCTTTGTCTTGTGCTGGCTTTTCTTCCTTCGTAGTCAACGATTCACCCATAGAGCCACCGAGAATAGCGGCTATCTCGCCACCGTCACTGGCATCCTCGACTTCAAACTGGTCGTCGAAAAGCCACCAGGAATCATCCAGAAGCGATTCTTCGGCAGCAGCAGCGCTAGCAGACCCATCGATATATACAGGCGACGGCGGCGGCCCTGGAATAGCAGCGTCTACGGCGGCAACGAGCGCATCTAGATCGTCATCTCCCAAGAATATGTCGAGGTTGTCCTCCATGCTGGCGACGGGAGGGATTGACGGGCAAACGTCACATTCGTGTCACCTTCGCGTAACATTCAGGAATTGCCTTCAGAATCGGACAATCACTCTCGAGTAGAAATGGCTACACTTGGCGACCGACGTCAGAACCATTGACATGACTATGAATAGAGACGATGACGCTGCGTGTTGTTCGAATGCCATGGTTGCATATACGAACCCCCAAAACACTTGATCACGAAGCAACGATACACCCTTGTTGCTTACCGATCTGCAGCTATGGTAGGCATGGCGCTGTTCCCGACGGCGCGGGTCCAGCCAGTACCGGTACAGGCAGCTCGAGATGTCACTGGCAGTGGCCGCATTACCAGAAAGCCGCTCGTGCTGCCTCCATGGCTGCGGCGCGTCGTGTGGATACTCGTGGTGTTTGTGTGCTTCTTCAATGCAGTGCTCGCATTCGTGTTCGCTGGTGTGTACGTCGGAGGAATGGTCATCCAAGACGGCTTCATGGTCGAGCGCGCGGGGTTACTCTCGCGCGAGTTCATACCCTTTGTCATTGGCGCGTATCTCTTCATTGCAGTATACTTCTTCCGTCTCTTCGGTCGTGCATTGATTGCATCCGTGCGGCTTCGACGCCTTGGATTCTACATGCCAAAGGCCGCCACCAACACCGAGACATCGCCACCGCCGACAGCAGCACGCTGGACACCACCAGATTCTGTTCGTCACGTCCAGCAACAGCTAGCAGCCATCTTCACGGTTGTCTCTCACACGACGCCTGAGATGTTTGAGCTCATCTTCCTTTCGCGTGAGATCATGGAGGTCGCGACGCAGTCGTATCAAGCCTACAAGTGCAGCACTCTCATCTCCCAAGACTGGATCAATTCGTTCTACATCTCGATCCTCGCGATCAACTGCTGGATCTCGCCGCTGATCCATTTCGGCGCCCACCACGACGCCGTCATTCGACGCTTTCTGTTTCTCTGGAGCGACGTGGTGCTGGACGTCGCCTCGACGTTGATCATCCCTGTGTTCATCATCGTCTCGGCAGTCCTTGTAGCATTCGTCGACAACTTGCAAAGTGACCGCAACCAAGCCGAGTACGCATTCGACGCTCCCTACAGCGACACCTTTCTCGTGAATCTGTTCAAGGGCGTGCAACAGATCTGCATCGTCAACTTCTGGGATTTCGTGGGCAAGATGCTTCCGTTCATGAGCATGGCTGGCTGCCTCAACATGATCATGGAGATGGTTGACCCCCAGCGAGACGCAGAATCGGCCAAGCTCCAGCAAGTCCCTGTGAATCCTTTGGTAAAGGCAAAGACTACGCTTCAGCAGCGAATCGCCTCGCAGACTCAGCTCGGCAAACAAGTGAAACGGTGCTTCCAGTCCAAGCTCATGAGGCTGTTGCTGTCTATTCACATCATCTACTTGGGATTCTTCGCCTGGGGCGCGGCCATTGTCGGCTTCCACATTGGTGCTGACTACGCAAGCGCAGCAGCACCTCCTGAAGTGAAAGTTGGCTGCAAATCCTCCTCCAAGCCATGGCTCAAGGACCAGTATTCGTGTTCAGTGCTCGTGATCAACTGCTTTCGGCGCCACATCAACGGCAGCGCTGACGAAATCGACGCTGCACTACGACTACTTGACCCACAGAGCGTAAGCTCGCTCATCATCTCTCACTGTCCTGCGCTGGTGATGCCACCGCGACTGACGACTCTGGGCAACCTCATGGGCTTGGAAGTAGCCGACTCGGTCATCGTGTCATGGGGTGACGACGCGGCTCTGACGGCGCCTAGCTTCCCAGGATTGCTGCTCTTCACGCTTACGCGCGTCAACATGACGGAGCTTCCTCAAGGCGTACAACACTCCAACTTTCCGCCGCATCTCGCTGACATCAGCATCAGCGTCTCCAACATTACAAGCTTACCAACAGACCTCCATACAAAGTGGAGAGGAGTGATCACGCTGTTCCTCGAGCGGACGCTCATCGACCACGTGCCGTCCACGCTGGCCAAGATGCCCCTGTATCGCCTCTCGCTCATGGGCAATCGCATTCAAAGTCTACCACAAGATCTCCTCTCATCTACGAGCCAAATCATGGCGCTGTCGATTGCCAAGAACCCCATCACGAGCTTCCCTGACTCGATCACTGGACCACCCAAAGCCCTCAACTTCCTACTCATGGACTACACCGACATTGACTCGCTTCCGTCGTGGCTTCTCGAAGACGGCGCTCGTCGCGCGAAAGCCAAGAGCACAGCGCTGTTGATCTCCGCAGGTGGAAGCCGCTACTGCGTCACGGGCAACGGCGTTCCTGCGCTACCAGGCTTATCCATCGTGTGCCGCCTCAAGACAGAGGAAGAGTACGAGGGCTACCCGCTGTCCTTCAACATGAAGCTGCGCGCGCCATGACGACAAACCAGATAGATATCCAGCTAGTCATTGCGCATACACACATACAAACACCTCATTCGATCCATTGGCCATGCGCGAAGCTGTTCGTCGACGGCTAATCCAACCCAAATGCAGACGTATTGCGCAGCCAGCAGGCGGAAGAGCGGGACGACCGCGGCTCTGACTCCATGACCGCGTGGCTGCCTCGGCGCAGACGCTGACGCACGAATCTAGGCAATCACCGTGGGTCTTTTGACCGCGTCATCGCATCTCATTCGTTGGCGTCTTGTGGCGTAGCTCCTCGTGGCTCGCGCCAACTGGTTGCAGCTTGGACGCCGACGCACTTGCGTCATCGCTGCTGGGTCGGTCACCGTGGGCTCTGCCTGTGACAGTGCCAGTTTCTAGTCTACCGCACGGCGTGAACGAACCAAGAATCTTCTCAGTGCCGTGATTTGATTGGCTACCTTGAAGTTGAATCTGGACAGTGACGCTCCAACAGAAACCCTATCCGCTGATTGCCACGTCGTACGACAAACCGGTTTTTATCGTCACTTGGTATTTGTATGTACCGGTTTGTCAAAGAGGGTTTGTCTCTGGATCTGTAGACGGAGAAGCTAGGGGCACCCAGAGGGCAGGCGTGTGAGCTTGCAGTTGAAGCAGGGTGGGGCGTCCTTCCGTCGGTCGTTCGCACGCCACCAACAAACCAACAAACCCACGCCAACTGCCCCACACCACAGCACACGCGGCAGGCGGGGCGCCCATAGCAGGATCCAACAAACGCCAACAAAAAGCGAGCCACCAAGCGCCAACACAAAGCCCTCCCTGCTTATTCATTCCGCGTTTTGCGTGCTTTCTCCCAGCACCGCATCGACCAAGAAACGCAAACGCCAAAACCAACACCACCAACAAGTCGGTCTTTTCACCAACTTTCCAACACCAACAAAATGGCCGACTCTAACCCACTGCCGATCCGCAAGTCGCGCTCCATGGAAATGGGCGTCTCGCGCAGCATCGACCTGGACAAGCAGATGGACGAAGTGCTGTCGCTCGTCAAGGCCACCGACCTGTTCACGCCGGCGGTCGTGGAGAAGGAAGTCGAATGGTTCTACGGCCCTCTGGGTCTCCACGACTTCTACTTCGCCGGCCAGTCGCCTGCGGGCATCGCCGCCCACATCCAGAGCCTCATCGCCGCCAAGCTCATGTCCAAGGCCTCCGGTAAGGCCATGGACGTCAAGCTCGAGCAGGAGACTGCCAACTCGGCGTTCTTTGCGGCGCGTAGTAACGTCCAGGGCGAATTCGTCTCGGCGGTCAAGAACCAGCGTGTCGCCCAGAAGGAGCAGGGCCCGACCGAGGTCGAGACGCTCGAGCGCCGCCTGGAGAAGCAGTACCTGAGCGGCTCCGTGGAGCTCATCGGCGACGGCGTCAAGGCCGGCTACCAGTACCTGGAGCAGAGCGAGACGGCCAAGAGCCACACGTACCGCATGCAGTGCTACCGCTCGAGCGGCGTGCTGGACCCAGTCGCCGTGCCGTACCACGTGCGCATGTACTTCCTGCAGCAACCGGACTTCGTGGACGCCACGCCTTCCGAGGGCGTCACGGACATCAACCGCATCGCCGACAAGACGTTCCTTGCGCGTGCCGGTGACCGTCTCAAGCAGGTGTACCAGCAGTGTATCGACCAGGCCGTGAACCAAATGACGCCTGCGTTCCACACCGAGGTCTGGACCGAGCCAGACAACACCAAGATGGCGCGTCTCACGATCGCCTACAAGAACGGTGCCACCCACAGCTACTTCTCGAGTATCGCCGATGTGTACCGCCAGCACGGTCTCTTCACGACGCGCAAGTACGTCGAGTTCTTCTCGAACGGCATCGTGATCTACGGCTTCTACCTGCAGATGCTGGACAACCCGTCGCGTGGCCAGGGCGACTTCGAGCAGCGTCTCGAGGCCGTGGTCGCCGACGCGTCGCTGCACTTTGTGCTGCCACGCACGTCGCTCACGCCCATGCTCACGGACAACTTGCTGTCGCCACAGCAGATCTCGTACGCGTACGCCGCGTGGAAGTTCACGTTCCACTTCATGCAGCGTCTGCCTGAGGCCTTCACCGTCGTGTCCAAGTCGCTGCGTGAGCGCGACCCATCGGCCTTTGCTCGTCTCGAGCAGCTCCGTGCGACCATGAAGCTCAACACGTACACCGAGTCGCAGATCCTCGACCACATCCTCGCGTCGGCGCCGATCGTCAAGATCCTGTACGCTGAGTTCGAGGCCCTTCACGGCCCGAACGCCAAGAGCGTGGACACATCGGCGACGCTCTCGACGCTGCGCAAGTCCATCGTGGCTGAGCAGGCGCTCGTGGTGTTCACCATGTTCCACAAGTTCAACGTGCACATCAAGAAGACCAACTTCTTCCACAAGGACAAGGCCGCGCTCGCGTTCCGTCTCGACGGCGAGTTCCTGTCGGAGACTGAGTACCCAGAGAAGCCGTACGCCGTGGTGTTCGTGATCGGATCCGAGTTCCGCGGCTTCCACGTGCGATTCCTCGACATTGCCCGTGGTGGCATCCGTATGATCCGCTCGTCGCACGCGCAGGTGTACCTGAACAACGCGTCGTCGCTCTTCGACGAGTGCTACGGCCTTGCGTCCACGCAGCAGCGCAAGAACAAGGACATCCCAGAGGGCGGTTCCAAGGGTGTGATCCTGCTCAACCAGGCCCACCAGGACAAGGCCGATGTCGCGTTCAAGAAGTACATTGACGCGATGCTCGATATCATGCTCATCAAGGACAAGGGCGCCGAGGACATCCTGTTCCTTGGGCCAGATGAGGGCACTGCCGACGTCATGGACTGGGCTAGTTCGTACGCCAAGAAGCGTGGCTACCATTACTGGAAGGCCATCACCACGGGCAAGTCGGCCACGCGTGGCGGTATCCCGCACGACATCTACGGCATGACTACCCACAGTGTGCGTCAGTACGTCACGGGCATCCAGCGCAAGCTCAAGCTCGGCGAGAACGGCAAGACCATCACCAAGGTCCAGACCGGCGGCCCGGATGGCGATCTTGGCTCGAACGAAATCAAGATGAGCCCAGAGGAGAGCACCATTGCCATCGTCGACGGCTCGGGTGTGCTCTACGACGCCAAGGGAATCAACCGCGAGCAGCTCGTGGCGCTTGCTGAGAAGCGTTCGCCGATCGAGGGCTTCGACACGGCCAAGCTGTCGTCGGAGGGTTACGCTGTGCTCGTCTCGCAGAACGACGTGAAGCTGCCAAGCGGTGAGTCGATTGAGAACGGTGTCGAGTTCCGTAACCTGTTCCACCTGCGCCCTTCGCTCACGGCCGACTTCTTCGTGCCGTGCGGTGGTCGTCCTGCGGCCGTAAACCTCAACAACGTTGACAAGTTCATCTACCAGGAAGACGGCAAGACGCTGCGCTTCAAGTACATCGTCGAGGGCGCCAACCTGTTCTTCACGCAGGACGCTCGTCTGCGTCTGGAGGATGCCGGTGTGATCCTCTTCAAGGATGCGTCGGCCAACAAGGGCGGTGTCACGTCGTCGTCGCTCGAAGTGCTGGCGGCTCTGTCCATGACCGACGTTGAGTTCGCCGAGCACATGCAGGTCGACGCCAAGACTGGTGTCAAGCCACAGTTCTACGTCGACTACGTCAAGGAGGTCCAGGACCGTATTGACGTGAACGCGCAGCGCGAGTTTGAGTGCATCTGGAACCACAAGGAGCAGAACGGTGGCTACTACTCGGTGATCAGCAACCAGCTCAGCGAGCGCATCACGGAGCTCAGTGTCAAGATCCAGCACTCGAAGCTGTGGGACAACGACAAGCTTCGTGATACCATTTTCGAGACCGCTTTCCCATCGATCCTCGTCAAGAAGATCGGCCGTGAGGAGCTGCTGCGCCGCCTGCCAGAGAGCTACACGCGTGCGCTGTTCGCCTCGCAGGTCGCTAGCCGATTCGTGTACACGGTCGGCCTCACGGCGCCAGAGTTCGCGTTCTACGAGTTCGTGGAGGCGCTCGTTGCCGCCAACTAAGTCGGATACGTTATGAATCCCTCCAGCATCATCTGGAGATGAATGCATAGACCTTCAGTAGCGTACCGAAGTATACAAAACCACACAATACATGTCAACCTGCAACAAACACCACCACCGTGGAATCCCCCCTCTTCATTGTCTGCCTGCCTTGCAAACAACTCAGCACTTGGTTCATGGTGAGATCCTCATCATCAGCGTCGGTTTATGGTGTGCATATATGCATTCTGGATGGTACCATCACTCTCAAATGGCTACACTCCGTCAAAGGACTGACTGGGAGAAGGACGCCATAAACCAAGAGCTCACTGACCATCATTCTGCACAAAACAGCACAAACAAAGGCAACTATCACACAGCAAAACGAAAAGTATCCACGCGACTCATACCATAGGACTAGTGATCACAAGTAGCGAGCCTTTCAGTGCGCGGGATGACTTGCTCCAGAAGCTCATTCCACAATCCACCACTTCCTCCACAAGCTCCTCCAGCCAAACACCAGCCCCCTACAATGGCGCAGTCTTCCAAGTTCACTCCGACCGTCCCTCGTGTCTTCACGGACGCTAGCGCCGGCGACTACATCCTCCGTTCCAACGGCTCCCTCTCCAACTTCGTGTACTTCGAAGACTCGCGTCCCAACGAGGCGTCGCCGCACATTGCGATCTGCCTCCCAGGCATTGGAGACACGCGTCGCCAGTTTCGCTTCCTGGGCCCGCTGCTTCACGACCGACTCAAGTGCCGCGTTCTCCTTGGAGACCTTCGCGGCTTCGGCGACTCGTCCGAATTCGAGCAGGACCCTTCGTTGTTCTACTCTCCGTACAGCCCCGAGGGAGTAGCCGACGACGTCGTGCAGCTCATGGACGAACTGCACGTCGCCCACCCAGACTCGACCTTCCTGCTTCTGGGCAACTCGTTGGCTGCGGCGGCGATGGCGATCGCCGCCCACAAGCGCAGGTCGCTCGTCAAGACGCTCGTGGCACTGGGTCCGATCCTCCACGACATGGCCGCCGACCGCTGGTTCCGTCCACTGTCCTACGTCATGTTCACTGCGCTGTACGGCCGCGCGTTGTGGATCCCATACTACAAGATGCTGTTCCCTGGCACGAAGCCGAGCGACTGGGAGCAGGAGATCGAGCTGCTGAAAGACCACTTGCGAGCCAAGAAGAACAACATCTGCAACGTCGGCAAGTTTACTCGCGCCACCAAGTTGCTGGGTGCGAAGGCACTCAAGTCACTCGGCCAGGAAGACACTGGCAACAAGCTGCCTGTGCTGGCGTTCTACGGCCGTAAGGATCCGGACTACGGAGACTTTGACGAAGAGCTACACTGGGTGCACGCGACGGTCCCACAAGTCAAAGTGGAGATCGAGGACGACGGAGGCCACTACCCACACGTCGAGGTCCCTGAGAAGGTCATCCAGGCGATCGAAGCCATGATGTAGCCATCGATCTCAGATTCTGATTAACTTTATAAATGCATACTACATGGAAGTACATTTTTGACAAATGGATGATAGCAATAAGAGTGATAACAAATCTAACCTCTCAAAAGGGATATCAGCTTGAACCAAGTGTATCCGTCAACTGTCAGTGAACCCACAGCGGATCAAATGACCGGGTCTTGACTAAGCAGGTTTTGATGGCAATCATTATCTTGGTAATAGTATGTAAACAGGTTTGTGTCGAAACCCACCCGGCCCACACAAAACTCATCTTTGTCCCTCCACAGATGTGTGTGACAAAGGGCTCATTTCCAAACACACAACACGCGATAACTACGATGGACACGGCAGTGGAGCTGCTCACGGGCATCTACAGCGTCTACCGCACGATCAGCGATGGCCAAGAGACCTTCGGGCTGCTGTACGAGCAGCTCAGCGACCTGCTCACGCAACTGCGGTCCATGGACGCGCAGCACACGCTCGTCCAGAGCGAGTTGTTGGAAAAGTACGTCGACCTCAGCGTGCGCTTTCTCGAGTATCTGGAAGCCTACAAGCGCCGCCACTTTGTGTCCAAGCTCCTGCGTCAGAAGGCTATGATGGAGCAGATCGAGGCGTTCAAGTCCGAGCTCGAGACGCTGTTCCGACTGTTCCACTTGGCCATGGGCTCACATATCGTGGAGACGGAGCGAGAGCAGAGCGAGCAGCTCAATGAGCTCACGCGTGGCATGCGGATCCTACTGGAAGGCGGAACAGAAGCTGCTGGTGGACGACGACGACGCAGTAACAAGTGGACGACGGACCGAGCGGCCGAGCGAGCAGGCGACCCAGGCGAAGCCGTGCCCGTATCGCCGACTTCCATGGCGATCATTGACAGTGTGCAGGACGAGCGTGTGGAATCAGCGCAGGCGGCGTTCGACTGGGAGCTGCTTGTGTCGTTTGTACGCAGTGGAAGTGATTCACAGAAGCAGCAAGCGGCGGCAGCGCTGTTTGAATTGAGCGTGAACGCCGAGCACTTGGATGAGATCGTCACGGCCGGAGCGATCCCTCCGCTGCTTGATCTCCTCAGGATCGGCAGTGAAGACGCGCAGGTGAGTGCGGCAAAGGCACTGCGCTGTCTCGCTGTCTTGGATGCGAATGAAGCCGCGATCGTCGCCTCCGGAGGCTTCTCGACGCTTCTACAGCTCATGAAAACTGGATCAAGCGTCGTGAAGGACGCAGCGAGTGGCGCGTTCAGTAACTTGGTGTTCCTGGCTGACCACAAGCCGCTCGCGATGGCTGCTGGTGCAGTGCCAGTGCTCGTGACTCTCGTGCGTTGCGGAGACGCGGACGCCCAGAAGACGCACGCTGCTAATGCTCTGCGAGAACTGGCGTTGGACGCGACTGCCCGCGTGGTGATCGCCGACGATGGAGGCATCGCCGCGCTGGCGAACTTGATCCACACGGGGACACCGGCACAGTGTGATGCTGCAGTTGAGGCGCTGTGGAATCTGTCGCTGCGAGAAGAGAACAAGGCCCAGATCGCTGCTGTCGGTGGCACAGAAGCACTCGTGAAACAGCTCAGTCAAGGCGACACTGACGAACAGAAGCAGCGAGCTGCGTCAGCTCTCACTGTGCTCGCACAGGGCGACGCCAATGACTCGCACATTGCGGCCGCTGGTGGGATAGAGGCGCTGCTGGAGCTACTGCAGAAAGGAACCACGCAAGGCCAGCGGAACAGTGCCGCGTGGGCCCTGAGTGCCATCACGAGTGTCCAGTCCAACAAGATCCGCGTGGCTTCCGCTGGCGGAATTCCGATTCTACTACACGCGATCAAGCGAGGCACCGGTGATATCCAGAAGGAGAAGGCTGCCCATGCACTGGCGGATGTCGCGCAGGTTCCGGAGAATGCCAAGGCCATCGTCGGTGCCGGCGGCCTGGACGTCTTGCTCCAATTGCTGTGCAATGGCACGGACTCACAGAAGTCAAAGGCTGCAGGCGTCGTGTGGAGCCTGTCGCAGAACGCGGATCTGAAAACTGAGATCGGTGAGTCCGGTGTGATCGAAGTGCTCGTGGATTTGATCCAAAATGGCTCGGAAAACCAGCGGAAAAACGCCGCTGGTGCATTGAAGAGTCTCGTTGGGAACCACGCAGCGAACCGGTCGCGGTTAGTGGCGCTTGGGGGTGTGGATATGCTGATCACGACTATGAAAAACGGTACGGAGAGTGCCAAGACGGAAGCAGTTCGAGCTTTGTGGAACATGGCAGTCGACGACGAAGTCAAGCAGAAGATTGGCGTCTCCGGTGGAATTTATTTGCTCGTCGAGCTGCTGCAGAATGGTGAAAACGCGTTACAGAAGGAAGGAGCTGCTGGCGCGCTGAAGCTGCTTGCGCTTAGCGACGACAACGACCGCCGATTCGTCGCCGCTGCCGGTGTGAAGGCTCTCGTGGATGCGCTGAGTACCGACAATGACAGCGTCCGCACGCAAGCTGTCACTGCGTTGTCATTCTGGTCGGCAAAGCCCGACGTTCTCTCGACGCTTGGAACCCTGCGGACCATCAAGGCTCTGATGCAAGTTTTGAAGACAGGAACCGCCGAGCAGCGCGAGAAGGCTCTCGAAACGATCAAGAACATCTCACTCGATGAGGCTAATCACGTGAAACTAGCGGATGCCGGAGCTGTGGAAGACCTTGTTGCGATTCTGGAGACCGGAAGCGACAGCATGCGTGAATCGGCGACTGGTACCCTTTGGAATATTGCGTCGCACGCTGATATCAAGCTCAAGATCGCCCTTGCCGGGGCGGTTGAGCCACTGATTCAACTGCTGACCACAGGCACGCCGACTCTCCAGGAAAAGGCTGCCGGCGTGCTGCGTTCACTGAGCAAGAACCGCGAAATCGCGACTCAAATCGCATGCCTGGGAGGCATCAAGGCGTTTGTAGCCGTGCTTCGCTCAAGTCCGTCCGCCGACTTGAAGATCAATGCCTGTGGTGGGATCTGGAACCTTGCGCTGGTGCCCGAAAATGCAGTCGAGATATTGCAGTCTGATGCTACGTCACTTCTTGTCGCTGCTATCAAGTCGCACAACACAGCGTTGCGAACGGTGGCTCTCGGTGCCCTGAGCCAGTTGTCCAAGTATGAGGAAATCGTGGAGACCGACTTCGTATCGACAGGAGGCATCGCAGCTTTACTTTGTATCGCGAGTGCTCAAGCAGAAGGATCACTCGCGGCTCTCACGACGCTGCGTAACCTTGCTCGACACAATGGCTTGAAAGCGAGTATCACGACGGCAGCCACTGTCGATTTACTCGTGGAGTTACTCGAGACGTCGTCGGAGAAGCACAAGGAGCAATCCGCCGGCGTTCTGTGGAACCTGTCGGCGAACAACCCACGCAAGAACGAGCTGACGACGCCGCGTGTGGTCGAGGCATTACTGGTAGTTCTCCGCGAAGGCGCAGAAGAAGCAACGATCTCAAACGCACTTGGTGCATTGACAAACCTGATCGCAGACGCGTCTGTTGCTCATCAAGTCGCTGAGAAAGATGGTGCCATTGCTCTTGTCAACTTGCTTCGTGACGACGCGCGATGCCACGACAAGGCAAAAGTCACATCAGCGATCCGGAACCTCGCATTCTACGGAGAGTCTCGCGCTGTTGTTAATGCCGGTGGCATCGTTCCCCTTATTAAGTGCCTCGTTCACGAACCCCACAGTGGCTGTCGGAATGCCGCAGCAGCACTGTGGAATCTGGCGCTTGTCGATGACGAAACGAAGCTGGCTATTGCCCAAGCGGACGGTTTCACCAAGCTCTGCAACGTGCTCAAGATCGGCTCGGAACCAGAGCGAATTGAAGCACATGGAGCCATCGAAGTCCTTTTGTCCAGCACCGCCGTCGCGGAGGGATACGCTAATGCTGCTGGACTCGTCGACTTCTGCGTGGACAACCTGCGAGCCTCGCCGCCCACCAATACCACCACAGACGCATCGCACAAGCGACGCGCGCTGACTCTACTACGCGAGCTAGCCAAGCTCAATAAGCTAGCACCGATACTCGCAGCCGCGGGCGTGATCTCCCCCGTCTTGGCGTTGCTCCGCAATGGCTCGGAGGACGAGCAGCACGACGGCGTGGAGCTGCTGGCCGCACTTTCCCGCAACGCCGCGTGTCGCTCCATCATCCTGGCTGCCGGGGGCATGGATTACTTAGAGCACCTCACGAACGCTGGCTCAGCGAAGCAGCGAGCGCAGGCTCAGAACGCTGTCTCGCTCTTGCGGGCGTCGTCCCATTAGACGGAAAGTACTGGAAGTCGTCTCTGGCTCTCCAAAATCTAAAGATCTATTAGAAGATGACCACTTGTATCGCACCGGCGAGATCTATCCGATACAGCCGCAACTTGGTCGAGTGGCGTACTGTCTTGTAGAGCTCGCTGCCATTTAACACTCGCCCGTGACGAAGAAATGGGTGTGTCAAAGACGTGTTCGGCTATAACTTCTGGAGAAAAACTGTTGAATCCTTCGACCTGATTGCCGGGAAATGCCATGGATCGGCAGACTGGGACTTCGCTCGTGGCCAAATGATGCCTCCTCCGCTTGTGCATGTTGATGTTGAAGAATGGAGGTTTTCGTAGAGCTGCAAGGGTTGACCATATTAGTTGTTGACTGTACGTCGTGGTCCACCACGTCGAGCGTTGGAAAACGCGGTGCTGCAGGAGTGTGAGGACGATGGGTTGGTAGAACACGTCGAAGCTGGGCCAACCACAGCGCGTGTAGACATAGGCGATATATCGGCTCTACAACTAGGAGGTGAAATCTCTCGTGCTAGTCTTTCGTTTACAGTTAAGACAGATCGGGATCGCGTTATGCTAGCGTCCGCTGTTCGCGTCTTTTATGTTTGCACCGCGTTTACTCAACGCCTGGAGAATGGTCAAACATGCCTGGAGAATGGTCACATACGACTGGAGAATGACCACATGGCGTTTGTCGGCGGCAAGCGTAAGAAGCCGAGTGGCGACTGTAGTTCACATTCGCGCCTGCAGCGATCATGACGTTGACGACGTCAGCGTGGTTGCTGGATGCCGCGAGCGTGAGAGCAGAACTGCCGGTGCTGTTCGCGTGGTTGATGTTAGCACCGCCTTCAGCCAACGCCTGGACAATGGCCGCATGGCCGTTGTAGGCAGCAAACGTAAGCGCCGAGTCGCCATTCCGATTCGCATAGTTCACATCCGCGCCTGTAGCGATCAACACCTTCACGAAGTCAACGTGATTGCCCCATGCCGCCGATATGAGGCCAGTGTCCCCTCTGGCGTCGGCGTGGTTGACATCTGCACCATCTTGAACCAACATCTCGACGACTCTCGAGTGGCCTTGGAGGGCGGCAACCACCAGAGCGGTCGCACGCAACGTATTGACGCCGTCCACGGGAGCTCCTCCCGCCAGCAGCACACTCACGACGCTCGCATCGCCTTCACGTGCTGCGATGATGAGTGCGGTGTCTCCGATTGAATTCGTGTGGTCAATTGTGGCACCAGCCGCGACTAACCCATCGACGACACCCGCGCTGCCCGCCTCCGATGACAGAAGCAACACAGAGTTGCGTCTTGCGTCCACGCAGTCGAGGTTCACACGGGAAGCTCCGGGCTTCGCCTTCACGAGGCGCATCACGAACTCCTCGTCGTCCGAACGAGCTGCCTGTAGTAGCTGCTCGTCTGCCTGCTGGGCCATCTTGTGCTATTGCAGTACTGTAGTCGAGGAGGTCGTCGCCGCTTCCGAATGATAGGTTGATCCCGGCTTGTATCTCGTTGGAGACGAGTGGGAAATTCTCGCCATAATTCTCACTGAGAATTGTAGCAATCTTGGTCGATTGTCGATTAGCGAATCGCCCTGAGTTGAGAGGCAGAAGATGATTGGTCAAAAATCCGAACGTATGACGGGTCACTGACCCAACGGGCGGATAGATAATTTTGACCACCATCGAAACCCGACCCGGCCCAAATGTGTGACACTCTATAGGACCACTATTGAAAGCAGCGTGACGCGTTGGGCCACGAGCTCATGACGCTGATGTTCGCGAGGCTGGATCGGGTGCGTTGATAATATACCGGTAGGGTGATCGACGCGTGGGGAATCATGGAGCTCGTAATGTCCGTAGATAGGTGGTGGTAGATGTGGAGATAGTCACGCGCTGCGTGGTATTATATTTTGGTGGGCTTGGTTTAGAGCTCGTCCAGCACGAGGGGCGTTCGGTGGGTTCGTTCCTTTACAAAATCATCTTGAGCGGGTCCTCCACGAGCTCCTTGTACACTGCCAGCCACTGCGCACCGACGGCGCCGTCCACCACGCGGTGGTCGCACGCGAGCGTCGCGGTGAGCACCTGCGCGTACTTGTAGATCTGCGTCGCCTCTGGGTCTGTAGATTCAACATAGAAATATTAGAACATACTCTCATCACAGCCACCATAGATAATAGATAGAGAGACGTACCGTCGTTTGGCACGACCTTCTTCTCGATGGTGCCGAAGCCCAGGAAGCATGACTGCTGTGGGCTCACGATGCCCGCGAGCGAGCGCACGTCGTACATGCCGACGTTGCTGATCGTGAACGTGCCGGTCACGAGGTCCTCGGCAGCCAGGGCCTTGTCGTTGGCCTTGGCGACGATCTCGCGCACGGCCTCGTTGATCTCGGTGAGACCCTTGTGGTTCACGTTGGCGATCACTGGCGAGACCGAGCCGCCGGCGGCCGAGGACACGACCACGTTGATGCTCGTGTCGTGAAACTGGCGGATGAACGAGCCCATCCAGGCCGAGTTGACCTCTGGCACCTTCTTCATAGCGAGCGACGCCGCGCGGATGAGGAAGTCGTTGACCGAAAGCTTGGCGTCCTCGCCCAGGCCGGCGTTCAAGCGCTCACGGGCCGCGAGCAGCTTATCGAGCGTGAGGTCCACAGTGAGGTGGAAGTGCGGCACGTCCAGCTTCTGCTGCGTGAGCTGCTGGGCGTACACCTGCGCCTCTGAGCTGATCGGGTAGTCGGTGTAGTCGTGGGTGGCCGTTGGCTGTGGCGCAGCGGCGGCTGGAGCCGAAGCGGACGCTGGCGCCGACGCGGCAGGAGCCTCAGCGGTGGCAGGACCGCGCTTGATCGCCTCATCGACGTCCGCCTTCACGATACGGCCGTGTGGACCAGTACCGTTGATCGCAGCGAGCAGCACACCCGACTCACGCGCGATCTTCTTCGCCAAAGGCGAGGCGACGACACGGCCCGGGGTGTTGCTCGAAGCCACAGGGGCAGAAGCCGCTGGCGCTGGCGTGGATGGGGCCGCAGCGGCTGGAGCCGCAGCCGCAGGAGCCGCCTCGATGGCCGCAGGGGCGGCACCAGCTTCGATCGAGAAATTCTTGAACGCCGCGACGTCGTCACCCTCGAGCACACTCACGAAGATCGGCTCACCGACCTTGATGTCGGCGGTGCCCTCTGGCTTGAGGATCTTGGCGAGGAACAGGTCGTCCTGGGCCTCAAAGTCGACGACGGCCTTGTCCGTCTCGACCTGGCAGATCACATCACCAGCCGAGACGGACTCGCCCTCGGCCTTGAGCCACTTGGCGATCGTACCGGTCTCCATGGTCTGTCACATCAATCAATCGCACAGTGTCAGTCAGTGTCTCGCGTATCTCCGTCAATATAGACACCTAGAAGAGCGCAAACGCACCGGCGAGAGCGCTGGCATGCCCACGACCTCGTGGTCAGGCAGCGAGCTGAAGCCACGCGCTGCGAGGGCGCCAGTGGAGCGAGCGTCGGCGGCGGCGTGCGCACGCGCATCCCAAATGGCCACGCGCTGCCACACGTTGCGACGACGAACAAGCTGCAGTCACACACACAAGACAGAGGTTAGACGCCTGATGGCAAGCGCGTGTATATACGGAGAACGTGCCTGGAATCGCTGCATCTTGGTCTATGGAGAAGGAGAGGAAGGGAACGAAGCGTAGCCGTCCGTGGTGCGTGGGGTTCTGGTGCCTTCGCTTTTGTTTTCTGCTTGGGGCTGTGTGTGTGTGTGTGGTGACGCAGGCAGGCCGCCCCACCCACGCACCCATCACGGGTTTATAGTCCCACCACAAACCCACTGACCCGCGGACTGTGGGGTGGCAGAAACTGGTTGCCCAGCGAAGTGACCCGGCTTTTTTGTTTGCGCGCTGCTGGGAAAAGTGGATGAGCACCATGTGCCATGATAGTGGTACGATGTACCAAGATACGGGTGCTGTATGCGACGTGCGATGGGATGCTGACCAACACTCCTATTGCTGTGTGTCGCCTTTCCCGCGCTCTTGTTTGGGCTTCAACGGCAACCCGCCGCGAGCGCGATGACACCAGCACGTTGGGCCAGTTTCACTGCGGGTTTGTTGGTTGAATGTCTGCCATTCTCGAGGTTTCCTTCTTCCGCTCAAGCTCCTTCCTCTGCCTCACAACGCCAACAACCAACAAACCCAAGAAAACCAACAATACCAACAACCAACAACGCAGGCCGCAAGATGAAGATCACCACTGGTACGGTGTGGCTCGCCACAGCCACACTGCAGCTTACCGGGTGGCTGCCTACCGCCCACGGCCACGGCTTCCTGATGGCTCCGAAGGTCGAGTTCTTCACGCAGCAGGAAGACCCAACGGCGTATTCGGCGACGATTGACGGCCCCAAGGCGTTGCCTGTGCCGGACGGCATGCACTACGGTTGGGGCCCGGGGCTTAGTACCGACGCATTCACGGCTGCGTTCGGCAACAGCTCGTATAAGACGCTACGTGAATTCGTCATGAAGCACCAGACAATGCAGCCATCGGCGAAGATCGACCCAGAGTGTGGACGCACGAATGTGGGCGCGAAGGCGCTTCAGCCACTTCCAGACCAAGTCGTGTGGCAGCATGGCGACAACGAAGGATTCACACTGTCCCATGAAGGTCCGTGTGAGGTGTGGTGCGACGACGAGCGTGTGTTTGTGGAGAAGAACTGCGCCAAGAAGTATCCGCACATCCCTGCGAAGTTGCCCTACCAACGCGCCAAGTGTCAAGGCAAGTCGCGACTCCAAATTGTCTGGCTGGCTCTCCACGATGGCACCCGTTGGCAAGTGTACATGAACTGTGCTCCACTCACAAGCGCAGGAGGGTCAACATCCCAAAAGATCACGCAAGGCGACAGCTCAACGGATTCAGACTCGATGGTCAGTTCGACACCACCAGTACTTCCTGGAACAGTGAAGCCTAGTGCAGCACTTGATGACAACAAGGAGCAGAAGTCACGAGCACCAACGTCGACCAAGCGACCTTCATCTGCGAGTCCCAAGCCATCGAAGACGCATGATGCGTCGAAGGCGCCAAAACCTTCGGCGGCCACTAAGACCACAGCACCAGGTACTCAATCTCCACATGATGAAGGAAGCACTTCGGAAAACGACGACGGGACCGGCACGGATGAGCTCGACTGCGATTCGACTGACTCAACGGAGTCCCCACGACAAGGTCACGCCATTTTCATCCCACGTTGGCTGACGAACCCGCTGGAAATTCTCACGGCGCATCACACTGTCGACCAAGGTGCCGAGAACTTGAGAAGTCTGGAGGAGGTAGCTCCAACGTCGTCCGCCCCACAAAGTCACGACCACTCGTCGGCGACTCCTACTGCACCACTAGACGACGCGGTGCCAAGTACACTAGTGCTAACTGAGCAGAAGCCATCTCCAGCCCCAACGACTCACGAGGTCACTCGCAACCCTTGGTCAGTGAAGACGCCGCGTCCATTACCGACCTTCAAGCCATCGTATCCGTCGATGGTTCCGCCCACCTCGAAGCCTCGAATGACCAGACAACCTATTGGCCAAGCCTCGCGTGCAGACGGAAGCGGCTCAGATAGCAATGATGACAGCAGTTCGGACGATGTCGGATGCACAACGAAGAAGCCGTTCATGATCGGAGTACGCCCAGGGTACCCGCACTACCCAGCCATCCCGCCGGGCGGTCTTCTCACGCAAAAACCACTTTTGACGCTCGCCACCTACGATTATCGTGATGGAAGAACGTCGCGAAAGCTCGAGGCCTCGCCGTCAGCTCCGGCGCCCACTCCATCGCAGCAGGTGATCCGTTGGGAAAACGGAGTCCAGGAAGTGATCGCTCCCCACATCGCGGAGAAGGCGAAGGCGGATTTCGAAGCGATCGAGAAGAAGCGTGACGAGTGGCGCGATAAGATCAAGAAGACGTTCGGCTACGCGTAAGCAGTCACAAGCCCAGACCACACAGGTTGGAGAAATAGTAAGAGAAGTACCAGTAGGAGAAGTAGCACAGGAGAATACACATCAACAGGCCACCACGTTGCCTCTATATCATCCAGTTTCCAAGCCGATTCAAGTGTTGGTTGGGTAGCATCACTGGCAGCCAATCGCCGTGTCATTCTTTCTGAGATGTTCTGTAGCCAACGACGAAGAGGCGTCACCGCTTTCCCGTGCCGACGACTTTGTGGCGGCCACATGAGACAAACCCAGGTATCCAGTCAATTTTGAACCCATTTCCTAACCCACAACACCACTACAGGGTGAATCCGAGGTCAACAACTTCATAATACGGTAGACTGCAGATTCTACTGAGGGATACAGACGATAGATCAGATAAGGTTTTAAAAATGAAGAAATGAAGGCTCCCACGAAGAGTCGTTTGGTGCACATTGACAGGTCAAGCATGACGCCAGCATGTCGTCAGCCACCTGACTGGTTCGGGAATCTCCATGTGATTTCCACAGATCATTGGCTCCTCGCACAGCGATCTCTATGGCCAAGGGCCACGCGCAGAGGGAAACGCGAATCTCTCGTCTGTGCAACGGATGGTCTGCGGCGGATGAGCGAAAGATTCGGTCCGAAGCCCCCACGCCAAGAGCCACGCGATCCTCGCAGTCAGTCAGTCGGTCGTTAGACGAAGGACGAGTTCATTCATTCCCACATCCGCCTCCAAGCACACGCATCCACAGTGAACATGAGCCACGACTATCGATACCAAGTGTGTGCGCCTGCGCCCTACCACGCCGCCTCCAACAACCTCACGCGCCGACTCGCAGCGCCCGCGATCCAAGACACTCGACGGGACCGCAACGAACAGACCGCTGCCCAGGTGCAAGAGGACATGAGTCGCTTTGAGCGCATGCGTGCGCAGCAAGACGCGCGACGACAACAGTTCGTGATGGGATCAGTCGTTCGCGTGGCGGCGCTGCACCGATAAAAAGCATCCATCGATGCAAATTCCCGGGGGATGGAGAGTCCCTCTCAAGGCAAAGTAAAAGTAATACCGAACAGAATAATACGATACGAGTACACAGTTTGAAAGCAAAATGGAGGAAATTGTCTGAATAGTCGAGTCCGAAGTAAGAATGGCGGTGGCGTTCATGTTCGAGATCCAACGATCGGTTCGAAGGATGGATGCCCGGGAGGCGATCGAAAAAACTTGGCGTGGAATACTACGACACTGTAGTAAGTACCGTACACTGGACAGGGGTTGAAACGATGATCATCGTCTTGACCAAGGTGATTTTCCTACTTCGGGACGTATCGTTCCGTAGTTCACTTTAACACGATGGAGACAAGCAAGAATTGTGTTCACAGTGTGTATTGTGACATCTATTGGATCGTACGTGACGCGACACTAATTAATATGAAGAGAGCAAAACTGTGCGCCTCGTCATCTCAAGGCTTCGCACTGGATAGCGTTAGTGCTCGCTTACTGGCGGTTGCGACGCATGCGCTTGGTGCACGACTTCTTGGTCGCCGCAGGCGTGGCAGGGGTGGCAGGCTTGGTAGTCGGAGCAGGAGCTGGCGTGGCGGCAGGGGTGTCGTCGTACTCGTCCGCCGCTGGGGCAGGCGTGGCGGCCGCCGATGGCGTAGCACCAGGGGTGGTGGCGCTGCTGCTGCCACCGCTGCCCGACACGATGTCGGCGCACGACACGTACGTCTGGTTGGCGATGTCCGAGTGCCAGTAGAACTGGAGCGCGCAGTCGCCCGCCTTGGTGCAGCCCGAGACACTGGCTGGCAGCGTCACCGTGGTCGAGCCGTCACCGCCGCCCGTGGCGAAGTTCTCAATGCGCTTGAGCGCTGCGCCCTGCTGCTCGTACTTGATCTTGCCAGTCGAGTCGGTCTTTGGCTTGACGATGTACAGCTCCATGTAACCTGGGTGAGGCGCCTGGATCGTCCACTTGACTGGGAGCTCCTCGCCGGCCTTGACCGAGGTCGTCGGGCCACCGGCCTCGTACACGATACCACGGCAGCCGTTCATCATGTCGAACGTTGGAGCCGCTGGCTGTCCAGCCTGGCCACGCGTGCTCAGGTTCTCAAGCGGAGCCAACTGGAGCTCATCGTCACCCGCGCCCTTGAGGCCGAAGAGGCAGTCGGCACGGTACTTGGCCGTGATCGGACGGATCGTCGGCGACGTCATGTGGCCGTGGCCCTGGACACCAGCGAAGTAAAGCGCCGAGGCGGCGACGAGCAGGAAGGACGAGGCGGTCTTCATGGTATTGTAGTGGTGCTGGTGGGTGGATTGATCTGTTCAAAGGCTGGCGGATTGCAGAATGACTGAGAGACCAACAGGCACAGGTGAGACCAAGACCACCATCTCTCCCTCCCGCTCTCAACCGCAGCAACAGGCGAGTCTCGAGAGGATGGCAGAGATGAGCTGGTCGCCTGGCGGTCTGGCTCGGTGGCCTTCTGCAGAGCCATGTGGCGACTGTCCGATCGTACAAGTTGTCGGGATTTCCATACAAAAGTTGCATTTTGTGTTAGACGGACATTCAGTTGGACAAGGGTAACCAAGATGCCGCAGAACCAGCTGGCTCGGTCAAGAGATCAGCGCGATGGGCAGACATCTCTTCGCTGATCGCTGGATGACTTGACGTTTGTAGAGGAACTGAACATGGGAAACACCTGTACAACACTCGACACTCCTGAGAATGAATTGGTGATAGAAGGAATGCAACAATCACCGACATTTCAGTATTGGTACACCTGCAGAAGCGGATAATCGAGATTCATGAACAGCTCAACGTCTGTAGGACGCCTACCAGCCATCTGGGCATTGCGAACAACAGACCCACGAGGCAACAAGCCGTTTCAAACGGCATTTTGGTCAAAATGTCTTCGGCAGCCTGTTCATGAGGAAGCGTCAAGACGCGGCGTGGCATGAGATGGCAGGATCACGAAGAGGCAGCTATGTTTCTCTGTGGAGACTCTCCAGTGACTGCTGCTGGCTGCAAGTCCAGTTGCACGACAGCGGTGACCCTTCTCACGGCCGCCGACGTCCTGATGCATGTGGCGTGGAAGACTCAAGATACTAGTACACACGGAGTGCAGTGCAAACTGCTGTACTGTACAGTACTCGTGAGAAGAATCCGTTGCAGGGCAATTCCCTAGACTCCAGACTCTGAACCAGAGGTCTGGGCCAGGGCTCGGAACTAATATATTTTTCAGCCTCAATAATCGGTATTTTCGACCAATATATTTATTTCCCTGGATACCCGTCCAACCCGATATATTTATTGGGCGAACTAGGAGACGACCATATCATCACGGGTCCGCCAACTTTTTGTCGGAG
>JAADXE010000431.1:0-25529 GCA_023337545.1 Pythium coloratum | reverse complement strand
TGATGCGTCGTGGACGACTGACACGTACAGGCGTGCTTATGACCCGCTCGCAAAGATGAGTCCCTATGTCACCAAAGACGATTTGCAACGCTTTGACCACCATCAGCCACCGCCGGTGCCGAAGAAGCGGGGCTGACCGAAGAAATCCAAGAAGCGCATCGAATCGCAGTCTGCCACAGAGGTGTTGAAGACCAAACGCAAGAACAAGTGCGCTTCGTGTGGTGGGGGCGGCCACAACAAGCGCACGTGCAAGCACTAAGAGTTCAAGGATGTCCTGGTATATTTTTCATATTTTCAAAGAACCTAAGCTGAAAAATTCAATTTGGTATATTTTCCACAGAAAAGTTGTCGATTGGGCCCAAGTGGTATATTTTCCACAGTTTTTGAACTTTTGGTATAAAAGTCCCATTAACTTTGCAAAGTGGTAGAAAATCCCCTTTGCCCCTTAAAAAAAATGCATATTTAGGCTAAACATGTTTTTATGTCGAAATCGTGTTTCGACTGCACGTCCGTTGCCTTTCTCACCGCCGTCGGAGCTCGCCGTCGGAGCGCAGGGGCTTATATCCGCCGTCGGCGCAAGCACATCCGCCACCACCAACGGCGAGCGTCCTACTAGTAGCAGTTCATTTCCCATTTCGCTGGATTCTTCACAAGCAAGCCAAGCACTCTACCAAGTTGGATGATACACAACGGCACAGCTAAAACTCAAAAATGAGAGGGAACTGTATTCGAGTCAACAGAAGACGCGCGTTTCTTCGACGACACGACTCTCCAGAGGCTGAATGAAAGAGACACACACGCAAGAACTGAAGCCTCTACACCAGCTTCACAACTGCCACGCTACGCTTAGTGGTGGCCCGACTCTGGCGCGTGCTCGAGCGTCGTGAAGTTACGCAGACGCAGGGTCTCAGCATCCTGACGGTGGCCCAGGTTCAGGTAGTTGGTCATGATCTTATTGATGTAGGTGTTCTCGTGGAGACCCTTGCACATGCGCTCGAGAACGGAAGGACCCATGCAGTGGAGGTCGACGTCCGTGCCGACGTGGCCGACCGTGGTCCAGCCGATCTGCGCAGGCACCGAGATGATGTGGCCGAGCTCAATCATGACGTTGTTGAGGTCCTTGGACTTGTCGACGGCCGTGGCGATCTCCTTGACCAGCACGGCGGTCTCGGTCTCCGTGAACGACGTGACGTTGGTGTACGTCTTGAGCATGTCGACCGACGAGTCGTAGAGCTGCGTCTTACAGGTGGCGGCGTCCGCGCAGGCCTTGAGCACAGGCGTGAGCTTGGCCATCATCCACTCCGTCGACGCCTTCTGAGCCTGGAGGGCCTTTGGCTGCCACTCGTACAGCGAGCCGCGGCCGAGCGTGAGTCCGCCAGTACCGTGGTCGGCAGCCGAGATGAGGCCGACGTTCTTGTTGTTGGACACGAAGTCCTTGACGACACCGACGGTCTCGTCGAACGTGATCGCCTCCTTGGCCATGGTGCCCGGGTCGTTCGAGTGGCCAGCGTGGTCCACACGCGAGCCTTCGATCATCATGAAGAAGCCGTTCTTCTTGGCGGTCGGGTTGTTCTTGAGGATCGCGAGGATCGACTCGACCATCTCTGGGAGAGACGGCTCACGGTCGGTCTTGCCCTGGCCACCAGCCTGGGCATCACGAGCACGGTCGACTTCGTACGACATGTGACTGCTGTGGAAGATACCAAACACACGCAGCTTGCCGGCGGCCTCGTTCTTGGCCTGGTAGTCGAGCAGCTCACCAAAGTTCTTGATGATCGAGTAACCAGCACCCTTGAGCTCCGTGTACTGAGCCTCCGTGAAGAACTTACCGCCACCACCAAGGAGGAAGTCGAGGTTCTTGTTGGCGACGTACTGCTTGGCGATCGTGGCTTCGTCGTCACGCTCAATGACGTGCGAGGCGAAGGCCGCAGGCGTCGCGTGGGTCACACGCGAGGTCACGATCATACCAGTGACCATGCCACGCTTCTTGGCGGCCTCGAGGATCGTACCAAGCGGCTGCTGGAAGTGGTCGACACCGATGCCCTTGTCGTAGGTCTTGAAGCCCGTCGAGTAGGCGGTGGCTGACGACGCCGAGTCCGTGATGTACGAGGTCGACGAGTGGGTCTGCACCTGGCCCATGAGCAGCGAGTCGATGTGGAGACGCGTCTTGAGCGACGGGTCCAGCACCGTACGCGCCAGCGTGAAGATGTTGGGGCCCGTGCCGTCCGGGATCATCATGACCAGCGAGCGCGGGCTGTTCATGTCCTCGTCGATGGCGTAGTCGTAGTCGAGCGTCTTGTACTCAAAGGTCTTGCCGGCCGAGATGGACGCCGGCACGATGAAGGCGAAGGCCGCGAGGATGGAGAACTTCATGGTGGAGTCGATACTTCGAAGGGAGAGAGTCCGAAAGACTTGAGCGAGGCTCGACAAGTTGAAGAATGAGACTGTAAAGCACAGGAGACTGACTGACGGACTGTGGTCGCCCATGCCAACCGCTCCGCTGAGGACCAGAGGCAGTCACTGGCCCACGCACTGGCGGAAGAAGAGAAAGGCAGCACAGACCATTCCCTCCCGCATAGTCAGCCATGGTTGTCAAGGAATCGTGGGCAGTCCATCCCGCTGCTGGGCAGGCGACTCGCTGTGGTGTGTTGACTTCGAAATGTATCGTAAGTCTCACTTCAAAGCCCAAGATTCGACTAAAGATCCGCTATTCAGTCGAGCGATGAGAACAAAATCGGGCGGATATCAATTTGTACAGGTCGATTAAGCATGAATCCATGAAGTAGGTGGATCTGTAGATGATACATATAGGGTTTGGCAGTAACTGAGACCAAGATTCGAAACGGCCAAATCGAATCCGGAAGCCTCGTCGGTCGTGTCGTCGTGGACCGGACGCCTGTCAACGCCGCCGCCCCGCCATCAACGCAGCGAAGTCCATGCTCAAGACAGATTCTAGTCGACTCCTCCGCGTAATTATGCAGCTTTAGTGCCAAGCGCTCTTCGAGTTGTGAGGCGACAGCGTCATATTTGCGAGTATGCATGAGCCACCAGGCCAGAAGCTCTAAATCGCAGTTAAAAATGGCATCAAGCTTGCATTTTTACTCGTGTACACTCTCCTTTACTGTAGAATGAGTCTCTTGGCATTCCACGGACCACGGTGGAGAGATGAAAGCACTTCGAAAGAGAGCGCGCGTGGTCGAATCTTCATCACCAACGGTGGTGAATCACCGCTAAAGTGGGATTAATTACGCACATTTTGCTTCAATTTTGGCTTTCCACTGGGGTTACGCAAGTGTAACCAAGCTGACCCGTTTCAGACCATCACTCTGTTGTCACAGCCATTTCTCATACGGTACGGTGTACCAGGTCTCGTCTGTGACGTGGAACGTAACCGATGATCTATCTGGTTCAAGAGCGTAACCTGACTTGACTATGACAATCGATCGCCATTTTTATCGGAGACCATCCCTGACCTCCTGACGTGCGCACTCCTCCTCTGAATCTTGGCGCGCATCATGGCCACCACCACAGTGATCTCCTCGTCCCCATCTCCGTCGTGTGGCACTGGCGGCGCCGCGTTCTCACCGTGGACAGCGGAACCGCTGGCCGCCTTTCCGCTCCAAATCGTGCCGGAGCTCTTCGTCCAGGGGGATCTGCTGACCGAGAACCCGGTGCATTACCCTCCGCGGCTCGGGCTTCTGCCCAAGAAGACCTGGTCCGACGTGGATGCGGCATTGGACTCGTACGATGGCAAGCTGTTCATCTTCCTGCGTCACGGTGAGGGGCTCCACAATGCCGACAAGGCGCGCGTCGGCGCCGCGGCCTGGGAGGAGACCTACCAGTATCTACCCGACTATATCGACGCGCCGTTGACGAGTCTGGGCGTAGAGCAAGCTGTCGCTGCTGGCAAGATGCTAGGCGAAGAGCTACGCGACGGAGGGCTCTCGCTGGACCTCGTGGTGGTCTCGCCGCTTGAGCGTACGCTGTACACGTACCAGCACGCGTGTCAAGGTCTCAGTTTGGCGGCGCCTGTGGTCGCCATGGAGCTTGCACGTGAGACGCTGGGCGTGTGTCCGTGCGACCAGCGCACTGCTACTCCGCCCAAGCGCGAGGCGTTTCCTCACGTGGATTTCACGTGTGTGAAGGACGATGAGGACCCGTGGTGGAGGCAGGACCATCGCGAGTCGGACGCGGAGATCGACCGACGCGCGCAGGAATTCCTGCTGCAGATCTACCGCGAGCACCCGCAGCGTCGGATCCTCGTGGTCTCACACAGCGGCTTCACACGCGCGTGTATGCGAGTGCTCGGCCATCGCTACTACCGCCCCGCAAACGGCGAGCTCATACCCGTGGTCGTCCACGCGGCTGACAAACGCCGCGTCAACGAAGAGCTCTGATGGAATCAAGTACAGTAAAGCAGCGAAAACGATGACACACAAAGACTAGAGTGGGCCACCCAGCAGACTACAGTGCACTGTACTTCTCATGGAAACGATTCAGCACGGTTGAAGGTGTACGCGTGGATGAATCTTGACGGGACGAATGACATTGACAATCAATCGTCGATCGACTTGAATCCCCAGCGTTTCGAGTCAGCTCGTAGATGGACAGGAAGGCCTAAGAAGACGAATCTTTTCGAGGGTTGGACCATGTTGGACCCAACTGATTTGGTGAGTCGCAAGGTGGTGTGGCGCTGCGCTTATTGCCTGCGCCACCGCAACCAAAAGATTCGAAACCCAACACTGCCGAGCTTCGAAAAAGAATGACTCGATCCCCTACCCCGCGAGACCAGCACAACTTGTGTTACACAAGCACGTCCACGACGACGACGCCATTCACGTGGTCATTGCCCACGGACATCATATCAATGGCGCAGATCTGTGTGGTGATCAATGCAGTCGACCGATCTATTTTTCTGAGGCCCTCTGACGCAGCTATTTCCAGCCATTGAAGCCCGATCCAAACATTAGAGCACACGCCTCCCATTGCAGTTGGCAGTGACTGTAGCGTCCACTGTGTGAGCTGCAGTACGACCTTCTCACCAACTGCGTAGCTACGAAGTCCAGCAGCTCAGGACGCAGCAACAAGGCACGCAGAACCTTGGCGTCATGGCTCCTCACGTCGTCGCACCAGCGGATCCGCAGCTGGAGAAGCTCAAGAGCGAACTGAGGGAGTCCGAGCGAGAGGCGGCGAGTCTCCAGGGAAGCTTCGTGGTTCTCAAGCAAGTGCACGTCAAGACACAACAGGAGCTAGCAGTCGCTCAGCAGCGCATCGAAGAGCTACTGAAAGAGTTGAAGAGCAAGCCGACGCAGTGTGGCGAGTGCGGGATACTCACACAGAGGCTGAAACTCACGGAGTCGGAGGCGGAAAGGGAGCGGCAGCTACGAGCACTGAGTCAAAAGGCCACAGCAGCAGCACTGAAAGATGTCGAGTCGCTGAATCTGGAGCTGGAGAAAGCGAAGGACGCCGCGAGTGGGGATTTGAGTGCCTTGCGTGAGTCGGAGGCCGCTCTGAGGAAGGAGTTGCACGAATTGAAGGCGGCATTAGAAGAACAGCGAGACAGACAAGACGAGAGTCTCAAGTCGCTGCAAGCGGAGCTGGAACGCGAGCGGAAGCACCGAAAAAACACCAAGAAGGCGGCAGCACGGTCTCAGCAAGAGCTGGAGGCTTTGCAGATTGAGCTAAGGAATGCAAAAGACTTTGCAGGTGGGGACCTGGACTCACTGCGACAGACAGAGGTGACGCTACGACGGGAGCTGCAGGAGCTACAAGCACAATATGAAGATGAACGCTCGCGTCAGGCAGCGAGCTTGCAAAGTCTGAAGGAGCAGGTTGTCCAGGGACGTCAGGAAGCTGCAGGTGAAAGACACACAGCGATGGCTCTCCAGAAGCAAGTCGATTCTCTGCAAGCAGAGGCGAAGAAAGTGGAAGGTAAAGCCAGCGATGATCTCTCTTCACTAAGAGAGTCGGAGGCAGCCATGCGGAAGGAGCTAGAGGCTTTGAAGGTTGAGAACGACGCTACCAAGAAGGAACGTCTTGTCCTGCAGACACGCCTCCAGGATCAAGAAGAGCATCATCAGCAATTACAAGCGCAGTGGGAGCTGAAAGCGGCGAGTATCTCATCAAACGCAGAAGAATTGCAGCGGATGCGAGCTGAGCTGGCGGAGTTCCAGAGGTCTGGTGTGCTCACCAGGGCTCAGCTTCTTCAAGAGGCCAACGAGACGAATCTGCTGCGTGAACAGCTCGAAAAAGCGAGAGCAAGCGACGCGAGCAGCACGAGGGAACTGGAAGAAGTTCGGAGAAAGATGCAGGCGGAGGCTTCAGCCAAAGACCAAGAGCTCCAGGCATTGACAGTCGAAAAGCAGACAGTGGAGAAAGACAAGCGTAGACTGGAGACGGAGTTAGAAGAGTTACAGAGGCGTATGCAGACGGAGGAACCTCCCAAGGCCCAAGAGCTCATGGTGTTGAAGACGGCCAAGATGACGGCGGAGAAGGAAAAGCAGCGACTAGTCAAAGAGTTGGAAAAGCTTCGCCAACGCACTCAAGCCGACGAGGCGGTCAGTAGCCAGCGGCTGGAGGCACTTGAGACAATGAAGCATCAGCTTGACACTGAGCTGGAAGAACTTCGTGATCGTGCGCAGAAGGAGGCGGAGGAACAGCTACGAGCCTTAGTGACGGCAAAGCAAGAAGCGGAGAAGGAACGGCGTCGACTGGAGGTTGAGAACGAGCGGTTGGAGAGTGAGCGGCGCCATTTAAAATCAGAGGTCGCGCTGCTCATGGACGAGCGTCTTGTCGACGCCGTGGATACGCCAGACCCACGAGTCTCTGAAGAAAAGGCAGCGAAGCAGAAGCTGCAGATCGAGCAGCTCCAAGACACGGTCAGCACCTTGGCGCGTGAGAACGACGAGCTCCACAGGCGCATCGAGCAGCTCATGGACGAAATGGTGGACGACGCAACGCGCACGAAATCGCCTGGAGACGCAGACAACGGAGGAGAAGTGCCACCACGATTTAATGTACGAGAATTGATGCGTGGTGGGTCGCCGAGTGAAGTGAGCACCAGCCCGGAGTGGAAGAACCAGCTCGCGAAACCCAAATCCAACGAAGTGACTGCCGCCGAGAAGGCCTACGCGATGCGGTACGGCGGCCGCAACATCCTAGCGCGAGGCGGAGACACCATCACGTACTTATCGAAGTGATATCGATTAAATGCGGCTATTGCTGTCGTTCGTCACCCTCGTTGTGGCCTATTAGGCGTTAATGACGGGTAAAGACAGATATGAAGAGCACCACTGTCTCCCTCGGGCTTGCTAGTCACCCTGTAGGTAGAACACGGCACACAACTGGGAGACTCTGCTCTCTTCCAATGGAAGCTGCAATGAATCACAGAAACACTCGCCTGGCCTGAGCGACTGCTGGTGGTATCTGTTGAGGGATCTCCACAGCGTTTGGTACAGCATAGTGAGCGTGTCTTCCTTCGGTCAGGGTTGCTGTCTCTGCAAGGAGTCGCTCCTCGCCGTTGACTGGCTGAAGCGCCACTTGCGCGACTTGCTGGATCGCCGGATGCTTGTGCAGTGCGCCGAGAGTCGCCATGATAGCGCCATACTGAGCCATGGTGTTTGGTGCGAGCAGTACGATCCCAAAGCGTCCACCCGCTGCATTCCCCAAATGGGTCATGATGTCGTCCACAAGCGTGTAGGAAGTTATCTGCGGTATGGGCGTGCGAAGCCACTGCGGAAACACTGGAGGCGGCTTCATGGCGTTCGCTGCGTCCACGAAGGCGTTCACGTTGTCAAGCTGCCAGTTGAACAACAAGGCAGGATGATCATCGTCAATCTCGATCGACGCGATGTAGTTGTTGATCTACGGCGACAAAATCACGATAAATCGTATGAATCAGTTGATGAGCTGCTCGGCGTGAATCATATACGTGGTGTACTCACCAATGGGATCACGTCGTGATAGGAAAACACGCCTGGCAGATCTCGTATCCCATGCGGCTCCACCACCGCAGACTCTGCAAGCGAAGACGCATCAGTAATCGTCTTCATCTTGTTTACCGCGGCGCTTCTCAACGACGTACGAAACGGAATGGCTCGTATGGCTTGCTCACTGCTTGCTCCTGTCCCAGACCGAGGCCAGAGTGAATGAAAGCTTTCAACGTCAATAACGAATGCCCTTTGTGTGAGGCCGACCACGCCGTCAGAAATACCCCAAAACAGCACAACGTTTCCGGTCTACTTCAACTTCGATGGTTCATTACTCGTCCTGCTTGCGAATGTAATCGGCCGCCCACTTGCGCGTCGTGTTGTCCATGATCGTGTCTACAAAGTGGTCGATAGGGTGGATGATGAACGGGATCACGCCCAGACCAATGGCTGTCGGCGCCCAGCGACGGAGCACAGGCGACTGCTGCAGCGTCTTCTCGGCCACCATCGTGCTCAGCGCGACCACGCGGTTGATCGTGAAGCCCGGAATCGCCACACTGGCCTATTATTCACAAAATATCCTATCAATCATCAACAAAATCGTTGGATTTTCACCAGGAAATCCCATAGTAAAACGCACCATGGTCTGCCAAAGCAGCGTGTCGATCATGGCGTTGCCCGCCATGGCCTTGCGCTTCTTCTCGGACGCGCCCTGCGCGATCGCGAGCTGCGTTGTCTTGGTCACCTTGTCGAATGTATCGCCAAACACGTAGCCAAACGCGACGGCGTACGACGGCAGCACGAGCCGCGGCACGATGGGACGGAACGACTCGCCCAGTTCATTCGAGTAGCCCAAGTACCGCACCAGCGAGTCGCGCCAGATATCCACAGGCGGCTCCTCAGGCGCTGCCACGCTGATGTTGATCGTCATCTCCTGCGGCTCCATTTTCTGTGGCTCCATTTTTTGCGATTTGGTCCTTAGCTTTTCATTTCCAGAGTGATGGTAAATGCGTACTGAACCAGACAGAATAGTTTTTATGTTGCACTCGAGGTGAGGAACCGCAACATAAATGCAATTGAAGTGACTTCCCACAGCTCGAAAGGCCACGACACAGGAGGGGAACCATGGAAAATGGAGGAGGTGATGCGTTGGCGCACTCGCAATTGGCGCGTCTCTACAAGCTCGGCCTGCTGCAGCAGGACGCTGGCGAGGTGGAGAATGATCCGCATGCGTTTCTCAACCGCCTGCCGCCTGCGTCCGCGCGACTCGCGGCTCCGAACGAGCGTCACGGCCCGCGCACGAGCTCGTTCCAATCCAGCGGCGACCACAGTTCCGACGGCTCTAAAGACTCTGCAAGCCACTCGCCATTCGCCCGCGTGGGTCCATACCCTCTGTCCTCCATGATGGACATGACGCGGCCGCCGCCTCGCTTCGAAATCGCCAGTCGCGCGCCGTTATCACCATTATCAGTGGCGTCACGAACCACGCTTCCACCCCGTTTTGACGCGGGTTTCCCTTCGTACAAGCATCCTGTCAAAGATACAGAGAACACAGAGGCTAGAAGGCGCAAGCAACCGTGGTTTAGCATGTGGAAGCGTTGTGTGGAGGCGAAATGGCTGCGAGAGAAGTATGATGGCGTCAGCTGTCAAAGCCTCAAGAGGCGGATGCTTCGTCGATGGCAGGACGCAGTGTACAAGACCCATCTCAACGACGCGCGGTGCAGGCAATTGATGAGCTGGAGAGCTCAGAGAGCGCTGGAGTTATGGAGACAGTGGGCGGCGCTGCATGGCCGCGTGACGTGGTTCTTAACTGCTCAGGGCCGAAGCCACGCGCTGTTGAATCGCCTGCGTCGCGAACGAACGTGGTTACGATGGAAGCGGTTTGTTACCCAGAGTCACAGGCAAAGAAGGAAGACGAGCAAGGCTCTGGAGCGGAGAAGGCAGCGGTGTGTTCGACAAACGTGGTTGCAGTGGCGAGTGGAGGCTTTCAGTGGGAGGAGGCGACGCAGAGTGTATCGTGCGTTTCTCGTGGTATTACGAGAAGAGCAAGAGGCACGTAGGCGACGCTGGACTGTAGCGATGGAGCTGTACGATAACCATGCCCAAGGTCGACTCAGGCGACTGGTGAGACGCTGGCGAGTGTTCAATATCCAACGGCAGCGTGAGCACCAGCGCACGTGGCAAGTCTGTATGGTCATGACGCGAGGCAAGTTCTTCACAGTGTGGCAGACGACGACGCGGCAGACTCAACAGATCGCCAGGCTACGACGTCGTGTCCAGCGCCGTGTGTGGAGAGACCATTTGAAGGCGTGGCGGGCGGCCACACGAGCCAGTGAGCTCGGAAGAAGGAGTACACTGTGGCATCCTGAGGCCATTTGTGCGCGGTATCTTCACGTGTGGAAGTGCTGGACACTGGAGAAGCTCCGCTTCCGATTCGCTACGTCAATGGTGCACAGGAAACAGAAGCAGAAGGCGCTTCGGGTGATGCGGACGTGGACAACAGAGCACGCTCGCTACTCCAAACTCTATAAGGCCGCGGACGCGATCGCTCGTCGTCGGATCCTGACTCTCGTGTGGGAAAGCGGGCTGCTTGCCTTTCATTTTGCGCGCAAGCACGAAAAACAACTCGTGGAGCGAGTTCGAACCATGCCGCTGGGAAGAGCAATGCAGTGCTGGCGGTTGGAGTGGCTCGTGCGTCACGCGTGGCGATCCAAGGAGAAACTTGCTCGCAAAATGGCATTCCAGTCGGCAGTGAAGGACGTTTGGAATGGATGGAGGCAACATACGCAGAGGCGAAGGCAGCACAAGCAGCAGCAAGCGGAAGCAGCACGACACGACCACCAAAGACTCCTCCTACGCGGCTTGGTCGCGCTGTCCATAGTGGTGGATCAGAAGTCGGAATGGATAAAAGCCTGTCGACTGATCCGAGTTCATCAGCGGGAATCGTGGAAGCGACGCGTGCTATTGGCGTGGCGAGCGTACACGAGGAAAGTGCGTTTGCTTGATGAAAAGCTAGAGCTCTTCGTGGCTCGACAGGCGTACGCCACTTCGATCTGGAACCCACTACGGCGAAGGTGGCGACGGTGGGTGGCGTTCGCCCGATTCAAGACTCTGGAGCAGCAATGTATTTACCAGTTCCAGATCCGTAGGAAGCGGAAAGCGTTCTTAGCGTGGAAGAGGAGAGCATTCGTCAAAGTGAAGCAGCGTGAACACACGAAGCGCCATGATAAGCGCGTTCTACAATCGAGTTTCGAGACATGGAGACTCTTCATCGACACTGCGGCAATTAAATGCAGTCAACGGGTCGTGGCTGACCGCTTCTACCGCCAGAAGCGTTGCGTGAAGTTCCTGCACGGGTGGAACCGACTCGTGCTTCTCCGTCGTCGCATTCGCCAGCAAGGTGACCACGTCCGTACCGTCCAACTCCAAAGGGAAAGGCAGTTGGGGTTCTCCCTTTGGAGGCGGAGTTTCCTCCTGAAGAGGGGTGTCGTTGCACTCAAGCGTCGTCGTTGCCATGCGTGGCTTCAGTTCTGTTGGGATGCCTGGCGACTCGATCACCACACAGTCGCGAAGCGGAAGAAGAAGCTCGCGCATTTCCACCGTGTGTTTGGTTTTTATCCATCAACGTCTCCTACAAAAACGCTCTGGTGTCGCTGGAAGGAGTGGACACGTCGACGACTAGCAGTAAAGCAGTGCCAGTATCGCTGTGAGCTTCGACAAGCGGGGGTCTGCTTGGACGCGTGGAAGACATTCAGTCTCGCAAAGCGAGTGCTACGTCGATGGCACCAATTCAGTCTCATCGCTGGCGCGACACACAGCGACCTGGGTAAGAGATGCCGTTTGCTACGCGAAAGACGCCACGAGAGGCTTGTGAAGGCCATGTTCCATGCCTGGGTGGACGCATCGAAGGCTCGTCAACGGCGCTACGAGATTCTGCTGGAAGCAAGACAACAAATTCTTGATGAGATCCCAGGCGGGCAAGCTGTACGAACGAAGTACCGACGCTGTCGACTGCGGCGGTGGTTCCAGCGCTGGCGCCGACGGCAGCTTGCGTCTACTCACTGGGCGATGCAATTGTATCGAATGAAGTCGATACGGACTGCGTTCCTCGGTTGGTGGCGTCAAGTGGTCCACGGCAAGCAAGAACGGCTTCTAGAAGGTGCAAGACGATCCATGGTCTCTCTTTCAATCAACCGGACAAAGCAAACGATCATCGGCAAGGAAGTGAACGGATCGAAGAGAGTTACGTTTGGTGATCAACGGAGCGTGAAGGCACGGATGGTCGATCTAATGCCTGTGCGAAGGGCGTACTCGCAGCCGAGTCAACGGCTTCCACCAAAGCAATCACTAAGGGAGAAGGTGACCAGAGACCAGCGAGCTGAGACCACACGACAAGCCCAAGAAAGTGTCGAGAGGTATCGCAAGGCGGCACAAAGCAGCTCCATGACGAAGAGCGACGGCCAGTCAAAGACAAGACGCCTCATTCGACCTGTGAATGTGCCTGTGGACGAGCTGTCGTTGTTCGATCGAGAAGAAGATGCACAGGCAATGCCTCCACCATCTAATCGGTCGAAAGTTTCGACACAACCACCAGCACCACCTCCACTGATCGTCAGTGATCCTGATGCCGGGTTCACACTCGAGTCCATTGCTTCGATGGACCTGTACAGTCCACCGAGAGAACCAACGAAACACTTCAGTGAAAATACCGATAGTACTCTTCAGCCGACGGAATCTCCGGCACGAGTGGTGCTGACCAACGATCATCCGCACGTGGCAAAGGAGAGAATCCGAGGAAGCGAGCCGTCTCTCTTTGACCCGAGCCAATCGCTAGTACGACAAGCGTTGGTGACGTCGAGGAAGCAGGTGACACGCATTGAGAAGCCCATACCAAGCAGCACGCGGACAGCAAAAGCCGCGACCGACCTGGTTCAGTTACTCGAGATCCCACAACACGAGTCCAATCGGCCTGCGTCGACTTTTCGATCGGTCATTCAAGGCATGAGGACTGACAGCCAGTCCCAAGAGCTAACTGAGCTTGACGTCCAGGACATCGTGAGACGGATCCTCGACTACTACGTGGTCAAGTCTCAGCACATTGCAGCGGTGCCAGTCAACCAGCCTGACTCGTGGCTTCAAACGTGGGGCTTTTGTCTGCTTCGAGACCTCGGTCTCTTTGAGAACGGCCACTTCTTGTCTGCGATGGAGCGTAACATCCACCACGTAGCCTCCGGTGCCGTGGAACAAGAGCCTCGCGTTGCTCTACAGCTACTACTTGAAGGATTCATCGACGATCACCCTCATCACAAGTCCTCCAAACAAACAGATCCACTGTCGTGGCTCGTGAAGCGGCATCTCGTACGGCGATGTGGCCTTGCAGCACTTTCTCAAAGCCATTCGGCAGCCAAGAGACCGTTCTGGATCCACAATGAGCTGCCCGATGACGTCATTCTCAGCCTTCCCAAGCTCACAAAGTGCTTTATCAAGTATCAGAAGCCGCTTGAACGATTCTTCCTCTGGCGGCCTGAAAACAGCGGAGTGCTTCCGTCCAAGGCCGACTGTCAGATGGATCTGGGGACCTTCATGCTTCTCATGAAGCACTGCAACGTCCACCCACAGCTCTTTGACCGACGAGAGCTGGAAGAAGCCGTAGCGTTTGCCGGTGTATCGACGAGTCGAGGTCAAGACACAGGTATGAATCTACCGCAGTTTACGGAAGCGCTTGTGCGCTGTGCACTTCGCCTCCAGTGGATGGATGGGAGGTCCAGCTCTGGAAGAAACGCTGAGAAGTTTCCGGATCTCGTCATCGCGATCAAGTTTCTCATGCTCGTGTTCACGATGGAAGGACGCGGCTCGATGCTCACGAAGCGAAGCCTAGACCTGGATGTGTTGATGAGTTTCCTGCAGAAGCAACAGCACGAGACGGGTGTGGAGAAGCTGAGACGATTCCAAGGACTGCTGAGGGCTGAGCCGCCACGAGTGAATGAGGAAAAACGGAGGAAACCTCCTGCCGTTCAACGTTCCAACGTCTTCCGCAGTTTGATGGACGCACGGCCAGGAACGAATGAGACTCCACAGACGGACGTGTATGAACCAACTATCTCAGGACAAGGAAGACCACTCCACAGACGCGACCGAGGGGCTGGACACCATCATGAGCCAGACGATTTCCATGACCCGAGGTCAGTGAGTGGCGAGTATGAACGGAGACCGAGTCGTCCAAGCAATGATGAGTCAGAAGGACAGGAGTATGGCCGAATGGCGACACGCCATCGTGAGAGCGAGATCCCTCATGATACGACAAACTTCAGTCAAACTCCCCGTCCGGGCTATGCGGCTCCTGTTCAAGGCGACCAGGAAGTGGAGCTCAGGGCAAGACACCCTCGGATACAGCCACACACCAACGAGTACGACCAAGAGGAGAGGGTGCACTCGGTCGCTGAGTCCACCGATCCGGTTCGCGACGTGACTAGATCGCCGCCGCCTCTAACACCGACGACACGAGAAGAAGACGCCACGCACTCCAGCTTTGAGCAGCGTACGTTTCCAGCAGACTCACTATCGGGTCTCCAGCAACCCATGGATCGTGAAGCCTTCTTGAACGAGATCCTGAGCAGCATCACGGACGTCGAACTCCTTCTCCAGCAAGCCGACGAGAGGCGAAGTGCTAACCGCGCGACGAGCTCATCCTACGCAGGTACGAACCCTCTCCACCAGTTTTGACCCACTCAGTTTTGACCATTCAGACCAACTCACTCCTTGCTGTGGTAGACAACTCGCCAGACTCACTCGTCGAGCTGTCGTCGGAGCCGTTTTCCGTGGCGTATCCTGAACGCTACGCGTTGCTCGCTACCGGACAGCTCCCCGACTCTGCTCTTGACAGAGACACTGCTAATATCACGGAGGATGTTCGCGTGGGAGATCCTGTACTCGACTATCTCACGTTTCCCGACCGCTTTTCTGAATCCCAGGGTAAGTGTTTGTGAACCTCTGCGTGGCTGGCTATTGTCACTGACTGCTGGCTCGTGTGGCTTATGACCTGTAGACTGGGAATCGCACCTGACGATCGCGGACGTCGCTGAGCACGGCATCCACGCAGCGTTCCCGTCCTCGATGCATGTGCTTCACCAGATCCACACTAGTGAGCTGGACGACCTCACGCATCCACAACCAGCGACTGCTCACCTCCGCGCCAATGACGATTCCCACAGCCAATTACTACCCTGGAGTAGCGAGAGAGAGTGGCTCAACGCGCTGCACGACACTGGAGACGCCGGTGTCTAGATAAAGACTTGGCTGATGCATTACTAGGAATTACTACTACGAAAGTGAGCTTCACGTCTTCCAGCTTCCCCTCGTCATTGCTTGAAGGCAGCGTGGATGAGTGAGTGAGTCGATGGATGGATGAGAGAGGAGTAGATCTAGACGTATTCCGAGTCGACGTCGTCGAAGAACGGGTGGCGTAGCGCCTCCTTGGCACTGATGCGGGACGCCGGGTCGTAGCGCAGCATGGCCTCCATGAGCGAGAGCCCGTCGTCGTCCAGCTGCGGGAACGCCTCGCGGAAGTCCTTCTTTCTCCACTTGGGGAACGTCGGCGCGTAGTCGCGCAGCTGCGAGACGCCCGGCCAGACCTTCTCGTCTGGTGTACCCAGCAATCTAGATGGACAGGATAAATCAAATCAAAATGGGTACACTAGTGCCTTTCTCGAGCGTGGCAAGGCAAACGAACCTGAAGACGCGGTAGAGCTGGTCGATCTCCGAGTCGCCTGGGAAGAGCGGCTTCTTCGTGAGCATCTCGGCGAAAATGACGCCGACGGACCAGATATCCACTGGCGGCGAGTAGATCTCCTGGCCCAATAGGATCTCAGGCGCGCGGTACCAGAGCGTGACGACCTCGTGCGTGTACTTCTTCACAGGGATACTAAACGCACGCGCGAGTCCGAAGTCGGCGATCTTGAGCTTGCCATTCAGACTCACGAGCAGGTTCTGCGGCTTCAGATCACTGGGAAAAGACACAACAACATCATCAATCAGAGACAGAGGCGAATGGAATCGCAGGATAACAGATCAAAGTACCGGTGCATGATGCCACGCGAGTGGGAAAACGCCAGGCCGCGCAGGAGCTGGTAGAGAAGCCCCTTGATAAGCGGGCCATCCAGGTTGCCGAGCTTGTGCTCCATGAAGCGCTTGAGGTCCTTGTCCACAAACTCAAAGACCAGGAAGAGCTTGCCGTCCTCCTGCAGACAGTCCAGCAGGCTGCCCATTCGCACACAGTACTGTATCAGCTTCTAATACCCCATGGAGCTCTGTGAATGGAGATATCACCAGAACGTACCGCACGATGTTGGGGTGCTCCAGCTCTCGCAGCACCGAGATCTCGCGCAGCGCCGTGCTCGGGATGCCGTCGTCCTCGGTCTCGAGGCGGATGCGCTTGAGCGCCACGACTTCGTTGGTCTTGAGGTCCAGCGACTTGTACACGACGCCGTACGTGCCTTCGCCAATGGAGCCGCCTTTCTCAATGCGTTGGTATCTCTCCATGGTTTAGACGTTCTGTGGAAGTGTTGGTGTTGGCGTTGTTGCCGCGGCGGAGGTCGGTCTAATGGTGTTGGCGTTGGTTGATAGGTCGATTTCAAAAGCAAAGCGCCAACTTTTCCGCGCGGAAAAAAAGGTGTTGGCGGCGGATGCAGTACTGTGGGTTTACAACAAAAGTACGATTCGTGTTGGGAGAGCGCTCTATAGAGGTGAGGGAGAGTACAGTAGATACGGCGCTCTATTGAAAGTTGATCGCGTCGAGTTCAGAAGGCGCCTTTTGACAAAGAGAGCAGAACAGACAAAAAATTGGCCTGTCTGTGACCGTGAGTGTAGGTGTCGCACTGTCGCATGCGGACAAAGTCGAGCCGAACAGCATTTACAACGCGAGCTTACCAACATAGTATTGATCTTGATTTTCTTGGTAATTCTGAAGATTCTCCGCAAAGCTAAATTCGCTCTATATCCGGTTTGTCGTTCCCGTATACCAGGATGCCAGTCGGGAGAGTGTTGGTCACGAGTGTTGTCGTCGCTCCATCCTCTTTCAAACTCGATCATTTTCTTGTGGAATGCGCGATCACCGCTGATCTCTTCACAAGAACCAGCGAACGCGCCGTGAACCTGTGAAATATAATATCGGTCGCCATCCCATCATGCCTGCGGCGTTTTCTTCATCGAGTCCGCCGTCGAGAGGACTGAAAGTCTATCGGTCATGTTTCTCCATTTCCGATTTTTCGCCGCAGAAGGCCCCCTCACCCCCCTCGTGACCGAGAGCAGAACGCAAGTCTTATTTGCGACGAAGAGCTATAGGGAGACTATGTCTTTCTAAGTCGGGTCTGTCTTTCCGCGCGCGTGGTCTATCTACGATGTGGTTGCTTTAGACACTTTACCTCGAACTCCTCTTCTGTCTATATTTTACCATGAATATGGAGAGAAGCACGAGTCGAATGCGAGTGGTTTAATCAACTGCCTACACGAAGGAAACGAAGATGGAACGAACTGAAGAAGAGATGACAAGGTAGATCGGATTGGAAAGCGATGGTGTCCTCGAATGAATATTACAACAAGAACAAAGAACAAGAACCAACAACAACAAGAACAAGAACAAGAACAACAACAGAACCAAGAACAAGACAATGTTGAGCCAAGTGGAACGAGATGCTGCGGCCCTGTGGCTTCAGGAGCCAGCGGCTACATGGAGCGACGAGCTCGGCTCGCTGCCGGCGCTGGGCCCCGTGGCCAAGCGCGGTGACGCGCTGTTCGCGGCGCCCAACGACGGCCTGCTGGACAAGCTCAACGACGACAAGCTGGCGCGCGATGTGGAGGACCTGTCGGCGATCTTCGAGGAGCTCGAAGGCGGCTACGACGTGGACTTCCCACTGCCGTGCGACGAAGACGTGGCGACGGGCGCCGAGGTCACGGGCGACTGGATCGGCGACCTGGAGAAGGACGTGGTGAACGTGGACGAGCTCTCGTCCATGTTTGACACGCTCGTGAACGAGCAGGCGGCCGAGATGGCGACCGAGACGGCGACTTCGGAGGATGACGATGACGAGTCGATGGACGAGGAGTACTCGGACGAAGACGGCGACGACGAGCACGACGCGAGCCGCGGCTCGTTTGTCCCAGCGCCGCCGACCTGGGCGACGGCCGCGCCGTTGGATCCACGCAGTGTGATCCGCACGGACGTGTTCAAGAACCTCGACTCGCGTATCCCGCGTGTGGCGATCCCACGCATGGACCTTGGCTTTGGAGCCGCCGGCTTCAGCTTCAAGCCCGTGCAGGGCGTGCCTACGTTGCGTCCAGTGGCGTCGACGGTGGTGACGCCGTCGGTGTCGGTGTCGTCGTCGGTGTCGCCGAAGAAGTGCCAGGAGAAGAAGCTTCCGTCGGCTGCTGCTGCGTGTGGTGCCGAGGCCGAGTACCGCCACGACCCGGCGTCGTGCTGGATCTGCAAGAGCGACAAGTCGCCGTACAAGAAGTACGCGCTGCACCGCTACTTGGAGAAGCGCCACCGCCGCAACTGGAAGCGCGGACCGCGCTACTCGGGCCGCAGCCACGTCGCGACCAACCGCGTGCGCGAGGGCGGACGCTTCGTCACGACCGCGCACTGGGTTTGAGCCTGTGAGCTGAAGACGCTGAGCTGAAGACGAGAGGGAGAGAGAGAGAGAGCCGACGACCATTTGGGATTTGATTTGTATTTGTACTGACTGCTGCGACTGCTGTGGGTCCGCTGGGCGAGAACCTTGCTGCTGCTGGGACGAAGATTTTTATATTGTTGCTTCGCGTGATACGCGCTCGATTTACACCATTACGACTCTAAGACAGAGATACATTTGTTTTTCATTTCACTTGTCGTGTTCTCTTCTTCTTGCTCGTCATTTTCATCCCCATCATTGCATCCGTCGGTCGTAGAGCTGGTAATCTCGGCAGCTCATTCACGAGTATACACTCAGTATACGTTTACTATACGGTCAATATACAATCCTCGTCAGTGAGCTGCTCAATTGCAAGTCGCCATTTGCATTGCGGATTGACACAAGCAACTGGAGAATTGGCAGTGATGCTGTCGTGGTTGGACGCTGCGCTGGAGACGCGCTGGGTGTGGCTGGTCGTGCTGCTGTACCGCGTGTGGAACGCGCTGTTCGTGCGCACGACGTTCAATCCGGACGAGTTCTGGCAGAGCACCGAGGTCGCGCACCGCGTGGTCTTCGGATACGGACACTTGTGCGTCATGCAGCGTACACACACGCGCACAACAGCCCACACTGCACAGGAACTGACCTCACTCACGCACGTATCTGTATGACCATGCATTTGCAGGACATGGGAGTGGCAGGATGATGCGCAACTGCGTGGCTTCGCTCACCCAGCGGTGTTTGCGGTGCTCTACAAGGCGCTGGCCATTGTGGTACGTCCACGTCTTCTAACGCTATGACCACCTCAATGCCTGATCGTTTACTGCTTTCCTACAGGGGCTGGACACGCGGTGGGCGATTGCTTACGCGCCGCGTATTCTTCAGGTGTGTATCTCCTCAGTCTGTGGAGCTCTTCACGAGAAAGGCCGCTCACTGGACGATTTGATTGATGGGTGAAGGGATGTCTGGCGGCCATGAACGACTACTTCGTGCACAAGCTCGCGCTGACCTACTTTGACCGCACGGCTGCGCGGTGGACGCTTTTCTGCAGCCTGCTCTCGTGGTTTTTGTTTTACGTCATGGTGCGGCCTTTCTCCAACTCGATCGAGACGCTGTGCACGACGGCAGCACTGGCCTACTGGCCCTGGACGTTTCTGGTGCGTATGGCCTCCATACTAGAGTACTACTGATCCATACTCACATCTTTCATGCGTACACAGCAAGCCAGCACGAAGAAAGACATTGTCATCGAGTCGGTCACGTCGCGTCGTGTCAAGGCGCTGTCCTTGGCAGCTCTTAGCGTCGTCTTCCGCCCAACCAACGCCGTGCTTTGGTTCTTCCTGGGCGGCGCTCACTTCTACCAGTCGCGCGACCGCGTGCAGCTCGTGATGTCCGTGGTGCTGCCCATTGCTGCCGTTGCAGTGGCACTCATGCTGCTCATCGACCGCGCGTTCTACGGCGTGTGGACGTTCGTGCCACTCAACTTCTTCAAGTTCAACGTGTTGGAGGTAAGTCAACGCCACAAATACTACTTGCCTGGCCGACACCAACTCACGTAATGGCTGTATATATGATCAGGGCAAAGGCAGTTTGTATGGCGAGCACCCGTTCAGCTGGTACTTTGCGCAGGGCTTTCCTGCCGTCGTCGGCTCCATCATGCCCCTCTTCCTCGCTGGCATGCTCACGGCTCCAGTACGTTCCCTGTTCGTTCGTTCTTCACACCATAAGACGCTCACGCTCGTTTGTGTTGTTATCTCAGCCCGCGAAGAAGGAGCTTGGTGGTCTCATCATGGGCTCCATGTTCGTCTTCAGTTTCTCAGCCCACAAAGGTTCGTTGTTCGCTTTCCACATTGATGTTTCATCCCAACATGATCGTCATAACGTATGTGTGGACTCGTAGAGTTCCGCTTTATTATGCCGCTGCTGCCGCCTGCATTGGTGTACGCTGGCTACTGTCTGCGTAACTTGGAGAAGGGCTTGTACGTGCAAGTGCGTCAGCACTCGCAGCGGTCCGTGCTTCGCATCGCGACCTTCCTCATCGTCGTGCCCAACTTCTTCGCGGCCATGTACCTCTCGCGCTGGCACCAGGTGAGTCTTCATAATCTCCGTTCCTGAATCTACTGGCGTATGGACTGACGGATCTCTTGGTGATCACAGCGTGCACCCCTGGACGTTATGGACTTCCTCTCGACTCAGGTCCAAGGTGAGACCTCTCGACTGCCTCGTTGGGTTTTTTTCTTGAGCTGACGATTGGGTTTCTGATGGGAGCAGAGTCGCCGTCCACGTCGATCCACTTCTGGACGCCCTGCCATGCGACGCCATACTACAGCTTCCTCCACGCCAACGTCTCGATGTGGTTCCCCGACTGCTCGCCTGCGTACGTTACCTCTCTCTCATTCTTCTCGCTATCTCCCCCTTGCTGGTGACGACGCTGACCACCGCCCACTGTGTGTTGTTGCATCGAACAGCGGCCGTGAGCGACCGGAAGGCAGCGACTCGCAGCAGCTCGAGCGTGAGCCGGCCGTGTATCTGCCCACCAAATACGCGTTCCCTCACATCCTCGCTGAGACCACCGGTCGCGAGGAGCTGCCGGAGCTCGTCGTGCTCTTCTCGGCTTTGGAGCCACGCGTGCAGAGACTGCTGACTGCTGCTTCATACTCTCAGGTTGGTACTTCTGCCGTCGTCGTCGTCTCACTCGCGTGTCGTACTCATTGATTGTGGCGTGTTATTGTGGCGGCAGATCGCGTCGTTCTACCACAGCCAAGTGAGTGGCGATGCGGACGAAGCAGAGGCCTCCACGGCCATGCTGGTGTACCGTCGGGTTCTGCCGGTTGAGTGACCCACACACTGCGTAGTGGTGGGTCATGAGACGCTATGATGCGATTGACTGGTGAGGACGCAGCTGAATGGAGAGAGACTGATCGAGGAGGCAGCCGTTGATCAAGTCGGTTTCTAGCCGTAACAGAGGTCGTTCGTTCGTTCCATCTCTGGTGTGTTGTGTTGTTGATGGTGGTGTTGTGTGTTGTGTGTTGTGTGCTGTTGTTGCTGTTGTTGTTGCCGTCGAGCGTGCGTTTCGGTGGTTGGTTGGTTGGTTCGTACGGGCGAGAGGAGACGCGCGGGTATATTAGTTGGATGGATTTACATACAGTCTGGCCCACAGGAGGTGGTGGCGACGAGCGACGGGTTGAAAAAGGCTGTAAAACTCTGCTTCCGATGACAGTCTCCCAGCTCCACCTCCTCCCCACGAACCTCGACTGGAGAAGAGCCGACTCGACACGCGACTGGCGACGCGTAGCACCCGACACGCCTGGCGTCTAACGGCGCGATCTTCTGTCGTCGTAGCGGTCGTAGCTGCGGCCACGGCCACGGTCGTCGCGACGGCGGTCATCGTAGCGACTGCGGTCGTCGTAACGGCGGCCACGCGAGCGGCTACGGTCGCGGTCACGGCTGCGGCTGCGGCCTCCACGGTCACGGCCACGGCTGCGGTCACGAGGAGCACCGCGGTCGCGGCTGTCGTGGCGTTCGCGTCCGTACTTGGCACTGGCCTGGCGAGGACCAAGGTCTGTTCAATCACACAAGCAAGTCAGCGTCTGAGGGGTACACACTCATGGAGTCTCGAGGGGTACACAGGATGGGGCACATACACTTGCCCGGGGTCTTCTCGTGGCCACGGCGGCGCTTGGCGATCTCCACTCGCAGACGACGGCCCTGGAGCTCCTTGCTGTAACCACCATCCAACATAATCCATCAGCACGTGATCCCCATGAGCATCCATGTAACCTGACTAACCAACGTACCCGTGCATCTCCTTGACAGCGTCCTCGGCGTCGCGCACGTCTTCATACGTCACGAACGCAAAGCCACTGGTCGATGATTCATCCACACACGACACACATTAGTCCGCCTTTCTTTCTTTCGTCTTGGCTCCGTCAAAAAGGCAAGAAACGCACCGCGACTCGCGCGTGACAGGGTCCAGGATCACCTCGCACTTCTGCAGGGCACCGAACTTGCCGAAGGTCTCCTCAAGGTCCGGTTCCGTCATCTACAATACAAAAATCACACCAAGTTAGCCTCCATATTCCATGGAAGGATTCTTCCCCTCAAGATCTCATGCAGCACGTACGCGCAGAGGCAGGTTGGCCACGTAGACATTGTTGCCCGGGTTGTCCAGAGGCGCGCTGCTGCTCTCACGGCGCTCGTCGCGGTCACCGTTGTCACGCGACGACGATCCGTTACCGTTTCCATTTTCGTTGGCGTTGTCGTCACTGCCCGTGTTGTTGTTGGCGGCCGGCGAGCGCGAGCGCGACGCGCGACGAGGCGACGGCGAGCGGCTGCGGTTCTCGTTGGCGTCGTCGCCGCTAAGGTCCTTGGTCGCTGGCGATGGCGAGCGGTCCGACATGCTTCCTTCTAGATGGATGGATCTAATATGGGGGGGACGTGTGTCGCTTGGGACTCTTCGCTTTGTTGGTGTGGCGACCGTCGGCGATGGCGGCGGCGCAAAAAACGACAAACCGATCCAACAAAACGCGAACGTGGGTGTTGGTGTTGGCGTTTCCGCCCACAGGTCATCTCTCCTGTCACGTTTTGGAAGTGTCAACTCATCACACGTCGCCTTGCCGTTGGACGAGGGGATGTTCTGGGTCGATATATCGGTACCAAACCGGTAGATTCCAACGAAACGGTTTCAGCCAATGGTTGATGTGATTGTCTCATTTTCAGCCAATCGATGTAGTGATGGCAACTTGACTGTGGTCCACCAAGCATCGTCCACATCTCTTCAGGACACCAGCTCTCTGACGAAAATGGCACGTACGAAGGCGTCGGCCCGCAAGGTGAAGAACGCGCCACGCGACGTGGTGGCGACGGGCGTCAAGGTCCACAATGGCAAGCAGAAGCGCAAGCAGGAGAAGGCCAAGATCAAGATGAAGTCCAAGATGCGCCAGGAGGCCAAGCTGCGCACGCAAGCTGAGAAGAACGAGCGCAAGCGAGCGGCTCAGCAGCAAGATGAGGACGACAACGACGACGATGAAGAAGGCACGGCGACGGCCAGTGACAGTGACGAAGGATTCATTGAGATCGCGGCGGAAGAGTCGCCTGTGCGCGCCCAGAATGGCAGCGGCAGTGCCGAGGACGGCGAAGAGGAGGACGCCAAGAGCCGCCTCATGCACGAGAGCATGCCGTGGATGGGCGACAAGAAGGGCTACTACCACAAGAACCTGTACGTGTGTCTCCACGACGAGATCATGGACTTTGTCAAGTTCATGAGCCCTACGAGTGACGAGCTCGCGAAGCGCAGTGCGCTGATCGATGAGATGACGGCGCTCGTCGCCGAGCTCTGGCCCGACGCCACGCTGGACACATTCGGCTCGCACCGCACGCAAATGTTCCTGCCCAACAGTGATATCGATATGGTCGTGCTCAACGTGGCCGGAGGCACCAAGCCGCTGTTTGAGATTGCCGCCAAGCTCGAGGCCATGGACATGGTGAGCTACCTGGAGGTGATCGACAAGGCCCGCATCCCGATCGTCAAGTTCGTGCACAAGCAGTCGAACATCCACGTGGATATGTCGTTTAACATCGCTGGCGGACTCGCGACTGCTGATCTCATGCGGCATTACATGCGCGTGTACCCGTCGTTCCGGCCCATCGTGCTCGTGCTCAAGTACTTTCTCGCGCAGCGTGGACTGAATGAGACGTACTCGGGTGGCATCGGCTCGTTCCTGCTGCAGCTCATGGTCGTGAGCTTCCTGCAGCACCATCGCCGTGGCCTGGGCGCGGATCACGACGACCCAAAGCACAACAACCTTGGTCAGCTGCTGCTCGGGTTCTTCACGCTGTACGGCCGCGACTGGAACTACGACGACCTCGCGATCTCGGTGCGTAATGGTGGCATCTACTTTTACAAGGAAGACCGGGACTGGTACGACTCGAACCGCTCGTTCCTGATCTCGATGGAGAACCCGAACGAGCCGGAGCTGGACGTGGGCAAGAACTCGTACGAGATCCGCACGATCCGCCGTTCCTTCGAGTACGCTCGCCAGGTGCTGACCAACGAGATCTACCGCCGTGGCCAGTTCCATCCGCTTGCGGGCAGCATCTTGGGTACGATCATCCCGGCTGACAGCCATCTCCTGGATCGTGAAGGCCCCGAGACGATGGGCTACGAGATTCTGTACCACGACCCAAAGAAGACGGCGGAGGTCCGTCGCGAGTATGAAGCCAGAAGAGACGAAGAGGCTCGGAAGAAGGCGGCTGAGGCCGCGTCCAAGCGTCAGCAGCAGCAGCAGCGAAGGTCCAACAACAACTCGGGCAGTGAGCCGCCGGCCAAGCGCTGGCGCGGCCGCAACAGCCGAACCTTCTAGACTTGTAGGATACTTTTGGTTCTATTATGTAGATACACACACGTGCGCCACTGTGGCATGTCTAGCTACTCACAGCGTGCTGCTTCATCGCTGGCGGAACCGGTCGGAACTTGACGAACTTGACTTCACCAGCAACGGCCGACGTGTTGGGGTTCTGTGGTTTCCACAGCTCAGCGTTCTGTTTCCGGTACAAACGCTGCTCTTCCGTCGACATCTGAGCCATCTTGAGCACTTCCTCGCTACACGCAGCACTACACGCGCCGTGGTACTGGGTCGCACAGCTTGAACACTGTAGGATCAGGCCATGGCACATGAGGTTACTACAGTTGGTGTGGTCATTACACGGCTCGCCGCACTGGAAGCACTTGCCCAGCACATCCTCCGTCACCACCTCGGCCTTCGCCAGCTCCTCATCGCCCACACATCGTTGGTCGAACACAAAGTTCTTGCCCTTGAACAGCGACGGCGTCTGCGGCTGCTGCTCCTGCAGAAAGCGCTGGTAGTTGACGATGCCCCCCTGCAGCTTGTGGATGGCGTGGATCCCCTTGTGCTGCTTCAGATACGCGCCCACCTTC